>JBAJNP010013084.1:1938-12555 GCA_036877545.1 Yasuhikotakia modesta | reverse complement strand
ACATCTGATCCATACATCTGATCCATACATCTGATCACACAACAGTGTGTTAACTCTGTTCTCTCTAACTCAGGTGCATTTATCTGTTTTGTTTTGAACAGACTGAACTGGTTTCAGTGTGAATGTTAGGCTGCATGTAATGGGCAGTGAGTGATTTAAATATCACAGGCGTTTCTGCTCTCATGTTTTCAGATTGACATCCCGCTGTGATCTGAGTGATCTCTCTGTTACATCACTCAATAATTACAGCTGATTTCTTACAGTGTCACAGCACAATTACAGCAGACCACAAACATTATGATTTTTATGATTCACTGTCACAGATCACAACTGTTGCTGCCACCGTAATGTTTCAAAGGTGATATGAAAATTAGAACCACACATAACGTCACAGAACCTGTATAATCTTACAGAAACACACATCAAATAAATAAATATTCTGTCTTACTGCTTTAGTGCATATGTACACACACACACACACACACACACACCTATCTCTGGAACAACAATGACACAATAACAATTACTGTCTATTGTATTATGAATTGTACCACAAGCCCTTTAAAGCTGAAAAACTGTTTCAATAAAAGCAGAAAGTCGTCACTGCAACAGCACATGTGCCAAAAAACTCTCAAAGTCAAAGCATTGTGTGAAAATCTATCAGAACAATCACAAAGAGCGCTGAGAGCAGTCCATGTTTAATGGCTAAGTCTTCATTTGTGTCTCTTAATGGTTTTAGTTGTATGGAGCCGTGAGCAATTAAATCCAGGATTGAGGCTAATGGAGGTCTTTGGAAGTGCAAACCTCTGGTGAATTCAGAGCAGTTCTCCTCCTAATCCACCTTCACTCCACCCGCCAAACCCTAAAGAAAACTGGACACTGACTAAGTCCTGAGATAACGTTATCAATAGAAATGGTAATTTAGAGATGGGTGTGTCGGGTCATTATCCGTGGTCTTCAGATATCTGATGAGCTTCTGCAGGACTGAAGACAGCCTGGGAAGCGTGAAAGCCTCAGATAAAGCTAGCGAAACATGCTCTGAGCGGCTGAAGCTAATTACCAGACACAGTTTATCAGCGGCCGGCTGAAGAAACTGGACCCAGTGCACAAACTACAGCCTGAGAGTCACAGAGATGAACTGGGGAATGGGGCAGGTGTGATGGGAGTAATTGTTGAGAAGAATTGAGTTATTTAGGAGAGATTTGGTTATCTCAGCATAAACTCAACATGAAACTTAAAACCAAACAATCTAAGCCTCCACTCATTTTCAGCCGTAATCTCACTGAACAACAGCTCACAAACCTCACAGATTAATAACACAACCAACAACTCTGGTAACTATAAAGAACAATGAAATGTTCCTCTGGGCGTCTGTGAGCAAACATCAGCCATTATGTACAGCAACTCAACAAACTGTCATTCAATCCATTCACACATCGATCTGCAGACACGTGACATCACAGTCTGACACTCACTTCCTGTCATGTGACTGCTCTCAGAGCACACGGGTCAGGATGTTTTCTGGAAAGCGACGCACTCGCCAGGGGTTGTGCGTATGATCGTCACATTTGCTGCTGTTGTCCTGCGATGTTCTCATCTGTTTCACTGATCCTGAATAAATGAGACATTTTATCTGTGTTGTGCTGCCTGAAGGCCAGAACCAAAACAAGACATGCAGGAGAAACTGTGAGAGAGATTACGAGAGACAGACTGGAGAGAACAGTTAGGAAACACAACTAAAGATAAATGAGTTTGTCAAATAAATCCTGTCTGAAATGACATAAGCTGCTAATCGACAGTTATCCAGCCAGCGCGATCCGTCAGCCGAGCGTCTGACAGGCATCACAGACGATTAGAAGCTGCGCTGGCGTTATTCAGCACTAAACTGTGACAGAGGCAATGACTTTATTATCCCGCCGCGCTGTAATTACACTAACATTTTCACTTCCTTATTTGTGACTCTGCGTAATATGCAGATTTCCAATCGCAGATAAAAGCCGCCTGTTTCTTGAGTTTTCCGTTTCAACATCCCATTAGAAAAGAGCAATAAATGTCTGCCGGCGCTCTGTGATAAACACAAAAACAAACACATTGTTTTCTGTCTCTCTAGCTTGAGAAAGTAAGGAAAACTAATCAGGGTGTCTGATATAGAAAATAGTTACTTTCAGCTCTCTGTTTTTATTCAGAAGACTTTTATTCAGAAGACATAAAACACACAGTTCCAACATTTATTCCTGCATTTGATGCAGTTGTAAGATGCAGATAAAAGTTTAACAACAGTAAACAGAGGTTTAAGTTCAGCGGATCATATATTTTGGCAGAAAGAACAATTTATTTCTGCTATAAACATGAATAACATGAATGCTGCGGTAGCAGGTGAGACGCCGCAGCGCCGCTTCCTGAACGCCTGCAGCTGCGGCCGCAGCTGACCTGCGCATCAACACCATCACCCACTTCCCAACATCTGCCTGACATCTTTCATCAACACTGTTTGCCAGAGAGTTTCCTCCTGTGAGGTGTGATTTCCTGCGCTGTTATTTATTGCGATGAATGCGTCTGCAACACTGACTGTTTCTGCAGCATGATTTGTACAGTTTAAAAAGTCCTAGAAAAGACATGAGCCTGTGATGTGCCTGTGATGAGCCTGTGATGAGCCAGCGTTTGATGGAGCATTTTCAGACAGTGTTTAGTCAGATCCATTAGCACTGAACACTTAAAGTGAATCGTGACCTTTTCAAACATCTCACACTTGTCCAATCATCCACTGAGACCTCCATCACATCTCCATCACATCTCCATCACATCTCCCCCTGACACAAACAACATCTTCAGCGGCCCATGATGTCAGATACTGATGCTACAGAATCTCCAAACACCAGCAGTATCCCAGCAGTCAGTAGATTCATCTGTCTGCTGCTCCAGCGCACACACACTGACACAACGCCGTCTCTCTCTCTCTCTCTCTCTCTGTGGTGATGAATGAATGCATCTGCTGTCACAATGACAGGTGGGGTGATGGAGCTATTAGCATAATTAGCCGTACGAGTGTCTGTCTGACTGAAGTTGTGCTGTATGTCATGTTTCAGAGTCACTTCACACACCAGCAGAAGACAAACATGAGACGTCTGGAGATCTCTCTGAACTCCTCACTATCAGATGTAAATATTCAACCTTTCAAACGTCTGTGTTTGTGATGATCAGAGGAACACAAGTGTGTATTAAACCCCACCACAGTTGCACACACTCCTCTAAATCTCCCTCTCCTCCATTAACACGTTCTGTTTATTTCATTGGCTGTTTTCACCAAACACACCCCGTATCTCTCTTTCAGGGTCTCAGTGAATGATGCTCTGAGTGAGACTCACTGTGTTGAGGTTCTGTAATCACTTTAACACAACTGCACACACACACACAAACACACACACTCATGCAGACTGGCAGACGCACAGACACACCTTTTTTTAATAACTCCATTAAACACTCACACCAGGTGTGTGTGTGTGTGTGTGTGTCTGATAAGGACAGAATGATTCAGTTGAGAATTAAGCAGCACTCTGACTATTCATCCCTCCATCCAGTCGTTTATAAAGTTTCTTCCTAGTTAGCACAGATCGTCAGGGAAACAGCCCCTCTCTCTATCTCTCTCCCTCTCTCTCTCTCTCTCTGTCTCTCTCACTCTGTCTCTCTGTCTCTCTCACTCTCTCTCTCTGTCTCTCTCACTCTCTGTCTCTGTCTCTCTCACTCTCTGTCTCTCTCACTCTCTGTCTCTCTCACTCTCTGTCTCTCTCACTCTCTCACTCTGAAACTGTGGCTCTTACGTTTACATTCACAGAAATATCTGTCAAATCATGATGTTGGAGTAACTATTAAACAGATGTTATTACAGCTAACCGATATGAACTTACAGGCACAAATATCACATTTTCCTTCATTGGCTGTGACAGAATGAAACTGATGTACAGTCAGAAACATGTACAGCAGAGACCTGCCACACATCAAACTGCATTACCTGGAAAATTAAAGAGACACTTTCATGGCATTTCATCAGCCACCTGCCTCAGCAGAGACACTTTTATTTAACTTCCACACGTCTGAAGACTGATCAGCGTTCTCCAACTCCAACGTTCATCAATGTACAACAATCACACAACTGACTACAATCACACAACTGACAACAAACACACAACTGACTACAATCACACAACTGACTACAATCACACAACTGACTACAACTGACAATGAAGATGTAAGTCAGGGTGGAAACAGTGTTTGTCTGAATACTGTACAGATGATGCAAGCAGAAAAATGTTTCCCTTTAATCTGCATCAGTAAATCTGTTTCAGTCTGAAATCACACAATGAACAGCTAGTGTTCATTCATGCCAGATGAAATCAGGTTTCCTCTCTGAAAGGGATGATGATTTAACTGTGATATATGAGACAGTGTTTCGCTCTGGCCCTTCATACAGACCTCCACACACGGCCCGCAATATTTAACCAGCAATAAAGAAGCAAAGTAATTGTACAGGGATGTACAGCAGCAGCGCGGAGAGTCCAGAAGAAAGAGCCGGAGGCTGGAAATAAAGATTTATCTGGATGAGATAAAAGACGCGCGGCGAGCGGAGAACTTCAATCTGTTCTCAGAAGCTCTGAGCTCACGGAGAGGAGTCATACTGCTGTTGTTGTACAATGAAACAGAATTAGTGAGGCTTCAGATGACGCCCTGCACAGATACTGTGGTGCAGATTCAGTCTACAGACACACACACACTCACACTGAGCGATCAGGTCATATGAAAGCTCAGATCTGTTGTGGTCTCTCTTGCACATCTTTCATGTTTTAATATAATAAATTGCACTAGGTGTTTCTGCCCCCTTGTTTTTTGCCCAATTATTTCCTCTCTCTCTCTTTAATCTTTCCTTTCTTCCCTCTGGGACGCTGCGTTTGACAGGATGGAGAGAATAAAGGCGGGAAAAGATGACGCAGGCCTGTGCACTCGTCTGCTGCAATTTACTGCTACGATATGAAACACACATGAGCTCGTCTCTAAAGACACACACTCCAGAGAACATGATTAAACCTCTCAGCAACACCAAACCATCAGACCTACAGAGAGCAGATCTGCTGGACCAAAGCTGTGAGGAGAACATCTCAAACATCTGCATCCTTCACTCTCGTCAGACCTACAGAGAGCAGATCTGCTGGACCAAAGCTGTGAGGAGAACATCTCAAACATCTCTGCTAGTGGTTAACAACAGATGACATGTGCACATATTCGGTTTGTTATCATACGAATAATTAGTGCCAGGAGCAAAGCTCAAAAAATGCACCAGATTTTACAGTGATTAAATTTGTGACCTTGAAGAAGATGAAGTAAATTATTCATTAAGAACAAATAAAAGTGATTCACAGGGAAGATCTGATCCCTGCTGATCTGCTAAGACAAGCGTCACTGTTATTATGTTCAAAGCTTTAAACATAACTTACACCCGCATTTATTGTTGCTCTTAAGGCGAAATGTTAATAGCTCCCTCATTTGTAAGTCACTTTGGATAAAATGAATAATTCAACTTCAATTTAAATGTATTTCTAAAGCTAATTCAGCTTTACAGAAAACACACTGTAGAAGAGTTGAGACCTAACAGAACAAAATCCACAAACAACTACACACACAAACACACTTCAAATGTTCAGACTGTAGTACAGCAGACGGGGTGAGTGATGTATGAGTGATGTATGAGTGATGTATGAGTGATGTATGAGTGATGATGTATGAGTGATGATGTATGAATGATGATGTATGAGTGATGATGTATGAGTGATGATGTATGAGTGATGTATGAGTGATGATGTATGAGTGATGATGTATGAGTGATGATGCATGAGTGATGATGAATGATGATGAATGAGTGATGATGTATGAGTGATGATGTATGAGTGATGATGTATGAGTGATGATGAATGATGATGTATGAGTGATGATGTATGAGTGATGATGTATGAGTGATGGTTCTGTTACAGTTACAGCCTGAGAACCACCGAGATTCAAGTGTTTGCTGTTAAACTCTTATTCTCTTATCTGTGCAAATAACGCGTGACGGAGTGAAAGAGATTTTCCTCGTCTTTCCCATGAGCCAGAGGAGTTTAGAGACCGCTGCTCAGCCGCAGTTCAAACAAAGTGTCCCGCGCATGCTAACGATGTTAGCGCTCTCTAAAGACGCTCATAAATCTAGTTTAAAGTGCTGCTCTCAGCGTTTAGTGCCTGTATCCCACAGGTTCTGTTAACCCAACCCCAGCTGAACCATTTCAAAACCACACATGAACCTCGGCCCTGTACCAGTGAACACACCGAGCAGGAAGTGAGCGCCGGGGTCCGTGGACAGATGTCTGCAGCCGCAGCTGGATAATGCGCTCACACGGACGCATTCCTCAAGTGTCTTACTGGAAACACAAGACAAACAACAGCCGGGAAATTCATTCCAGGACAAAAGCCTCTATCGTATATTTTAATAGAGCGATTACTTAAATGGCCACAGATCAATGAAACTTAAATCCGTCTGTGAATAAAAGGTGTTTAGGTGGGTGAGAGCCGTGGATGAGTGTTCTTCTGTTATATGACACCACATGCTCACACAATAACATCAATATTGTGCCGATGTCACTTCCTGAACAGCCTCTGATGTCACACTCAGAAACACAGACTGAGGGCTGTAAACACTCCTCACTGCTGCGTTTGTTTCCCATCGATTTCACCCTATAGGTAAGAGAACTGCTCTCTGGTGAACTGGTGAATGTTCAGACGTATTAAAATCACAAATTCTCCTCTCAGCCACAACATAAAGAGGAATTTCCTGAACCAGTTCTCACAGGCTGCTGGTTTATTATAAACACACTGGCTGTAATTGGTACAAGCTCTCATAGTATCTATAGAGGCTGTAACTTTATCTCACTTCCTCAGAACCATGTAATCCAGAGCCGTCTGGACCTGTGAAAACTCTCCTGAACCATCATCATTCTGGCCCGAAAACACTGCAGCCATTAGAAATAAAAGACAAAGTTTCACAACATCAATCAGAGACACACACACACACACACACACACACACTCACACATACTCACACACACACACACACACACTCTCACACACACACTCTCACACACACACTCTCACACACTCTGTAAACCCCGCCCCTCACCACTCAGAGACAGAGAGAGAGTCTGTAATTCAGCTGTAGTGCGGTGTCTCTCTCCTCTGCGCTGTGGTTGTTGTCTGTGTTTGTGCAGGTCCTCAGGGAGCCTCTGCTGTGCTGCTCGCCGCACTTTTACTTGTTTGCGATCGCAGCGTTTTTAGCAGCTTTGCACATTCACAGGCGATTAGGTGAGTAATTACAGCCGTGTGGCCCAGTAAAGTCATGTGTGAAATTCAATCCAATCACAGCCCACATAAATCACACCAGCAGCAGCCAATAAAAACAATGTCATTCAATTAAACCACCCTCTCATTGTCACACATCAGCTGGAAACACAATACCCACAATGCACTGCGCTATTCCTGCCTCATTCATTAATAATCTGAGCACTGTTCTGTGTGAATCACTCACTGTCTGAATCTAGTAGAACCTCAGAGCGAGTGTTGAGCGCTGAATGTCTTCATGGTGACACCTGACTGTCTTCAGACAGTTTCACAGCTCAAAGTCTTGAGGAACCAGAGAAGTTCTGCAGCTCCAGCTGTTCACAGAAGCTTCACCAGAGAAAACACGACCTCTGACTGACCCTCACTGATGGTCCTCATCGTCACACGCAAATGTTTTCATCAAAATGCAGTTGTTCTCTCCAGCGCACTACCCATAAATCACTAACCTAACCAGAAACAACAGCCAATCACATTCTACTGAATAAATCCGCTTCATTCAGAAAACACAGTTAAATGTCTCTTTATGCTGGGCTAACAATAATAGTTAATGCATTTATCTCATTTCGTACAGTTTTCATGTCTGTACATTAAACACAGTATCTGTGTTTTAACATGATCTCCTGCAGTTTATAAACACAGTCCCACCAGACAAATACACACCACCATTTACAAAACTCATTTCCACCAGACAGATGAAGTGTGACAAACATCTGTGAGATCTAAGTCACATCTCTGCTAATCCTGAACAAAACACCAACAAATAAAATCTGCCAGTGTTGGGAATCTATCCAGTCATTTCCTGTGTTAATAGTTTGAGTGTTTGAATGTGATTGTGGTGTAATGATTTCACAGTGTTCAGTAAAACCTTTTCCTCATCACCACAGATAAACAGAGTTAATGTAACCTGAGGCAGTTATCAAGATGAAATGACATCAAAACACAGAACAGTGACATCATCCACACAACATATGACATAAGCCACACACACACACACACAAACTAAAGTCTTTACCCACCAGTAAAACTAAAGCAGACCAAGATCTTCTGAGATCTTCACCATGTGGATGTTACAGATCTAGGGTGGAAACTCAGGCCGCACAGGTCAGTGTTTGTGAGAGCAGGAGCTCATGAAAGGAATGAAGGATGGGTTTCACTCCTCCTTCAGGTGAGGGGAGCACAGGTGGGCCGCAGCAGCCGCAGCTAAATGAGCAACGAAGAGTTCAAGCCACTGCGTGCCGCCGGCAGCCCAGCGCATGAATATCACAGCAGCCACTTGACGGACATCTGAGACGAGGGGCTCTCGGCTGTGATGAGGTCGCTGGAGTGATGGGATGATATAACAGCAGACACATCTCTCACACCATCACCAGCAGAAGGTCCTGAGCTCTCTGCTTTAGGAGGGCAAAGACGAGGGCTTAGCAGAGAGCCCACGGCTCTAATTTATGTCCCGCATGTTTTATCTCCGCACAAGTACTCATCAACTCTGAGGCGGTGAAACTTTCTAAATCCCTCCATCCATATTAAAAAGGGAATTGGGGTGTGAGCCTGAACATCATAAATACATATCTGAGGTCTGATTGTGTGCTTGGCTTGGATTAATGAACGGCTCCTCCGGGTCGTTGCGTCTCTGTTCTCAGGCCCGTTTGGCCTCTATGACACAAAAGGACGTTGTAAGAGCAGCTCTGAGGTTCTGCGTATCAGATCGCGCTGGTAAAGGCAGTCCAGTGCTTTTAGAGGAACCCGTCTGCAAATTCTCACCTCATCATAACGGCTGTGAGATCAACTGAATTCAAACGCTAAACTCCAGAAAGCAGATGTTAAATCTTCCTGTTTTCTTCATAGCGTGACTTTACTGCTTCAGTCAGGCGGTCCACGCACAGAACCTGCACACACCATCAAACCTCACGCTGAATGACTTCATCAATTACAGTCCATGGTGAAAACCTGCTCAGGTAAATCAATGACTCTCATAACTTACTGAATTCTAAACCTGTAACCTTACAGAACCAAAACCAACATTAAAACTGTATCAGAACAAACCTCAACAATCATAAACAAACATCACACAATTGAACAGGATTCACCTCAGAGAGGATCTCCATCATATTTCACCACAAGACTGAAGAACGATGAAACATCTGATCTCACACATCAGATCAATAGTCACATCTGTCACTGAAGATCAGATCATGCAACAGTCACAGCCAGAACATTATTGAGCTCAGCTCAATCTCTCATTAGCGGCTACATTTGTTTGAGGCGCTCTTGTTTAAAAGCAGTGCGGTCGGGTGTTTAACTGCTTCTGTAGTGAATCAGGCGTCAGAGGGAGAGTCATGTGTCCTGTGAGAGCTCTGAGAAAAGCTATTGACTCTTACACTCGATACCCTCAGCAGCCGCTGGCGTATCGCTGGCCCTGCGATGAGTCCAGTTTTACCCACTTCCTCTCTCTGTCAGACACCAGTACCAGAGTAAAAGAGAATCAGAGCACCAGCTGTGATGAGAGTGACAGGTAAAGAGAGGATGAGTCTAATGATGTAGGTGTGTGAATAAAATACTGCATCAATATCAAAAACAACATACTGCAAAATAAACAAATATTTAGACACGCAGACGCACACAGGCTGCATTACTCAGATTAAACATGCAGACAGTGTAGCTGCGCAGTGTTTATGTGTCTGACTGCGGGTGAGCTGACAGGATAAGAGCAGGAAATAGAGTCTGTTTCACAGCCACACGAGAACACAAGACAAACCAACCTGCATGAAATAATGTCAGCGTTCAGACTCACACACACATGCATGTTTCCTTACATCTGATACTTCACACATTTCTGAGTTTCCTCAGAGATACAGTAGATTACAGCAACACACAGTTAATGACTGGCGTTAAGGACCGGTGTTGAGGACCGGTGTTGAGGACCGGTGTTATGGACCGGTGTTGACTACAGTAAATGAGTCTGTTGACTGATTACAAACACTAACATTTTACTTTATTAGCACATACAGCAGGAAAAATTAGTCAATAACTGTAAAAATCTGTTTTTAAAAAGCCATAAACATCTACTGAAAGTAAGAGCTGAAACGCTCTCCAGAGGCCGCAGAAGTCTCTGCTTCTCTGTTAGTGGGCTGAGATGTTCTGATCACAGAATGACTGGATCATATCCACCCACCGGCTCCAGCAGATACAGAACACAACCACACACAC
>JBAJNP010013083.1:0-12555 GCA_036877545.1 Yasuhikotakia modesta | reverse complement strand
TGTGTATAATGTGAGAACAGTTTTCATACCGGCTGTAAGATTTTCTCCAGCTGTGGATTTGTTGGTCAGATATCAGTTTTAGTGCTTTAATATTTATCCATGCATTCCTGCCCTCTTCAGAGTAAAAGATCATTATTATTAACTGTGATTATGGTTGTAATTGTATATTGTGCGCATTATACTACAATATGTTTTAAAAGACATCACACAGCACTTACAGTATATACAGTGTTCCTAGCTGTGTTTTGTACATTTGTACACAGTAATTTGCCATTACATCAATGTTTTAGACTTATGTTCATTATTTCTCCTCTATCACACACAGAAACATCTGCTGTGGCCGCGGGTTCAGTTAAGAGGCTCTATGCTAATAATGGTGCCAGACTCTGTTTCATTACACTGCGACTCTCTCTCCATTTCTCTTTCTATTTATCATCGTCTCTTTCTGTCTGTCTCAGAAGAATTAGAAGTTTTAGGTCAGATCTTCAGAGCTGTGAGGAAAAACGGTCCAAAAATAATCTCACGTCCGTGTCCTTTAGAAACATTTCCAGCGTGGTCTGTGAACTATAAATGAAAACACATTAATCACAACATGCTTTACTGGGTGATTGTAAAACTAACGCATGTCTTCCGCTTTGCTTGTTAAACTGTTCATGACACACACATTCTTAGAAGATTGTACAGAGCTATACAGTGAAACAGCTGTACGTGAAAATGAGTCACTGCGTTACACTGCCAGCAACCGTAAAGAAGGAAAAAAGCACAATTTTAAATATTTATGATCAAAGAAAGTAATGCATGAGACTTTTAGAAAGTATGTGAAGTATTTCAGTTATTTGAACCCAAGAACAAATGTGATTATTTGTGACTTTTGTTGTGTGATGAACTGTAGCTTAAAGTTTCTCATTCTGTTAGTGCTGCGCTCAGTCTCTCAGTGTTCAGTGCTGTGTGAGCAGAAGTGTAGGAGCTGGTGTGTGTGTGTCTGTGTGTGTGTGTGTATGAGCTGAGGGATGTGTGTGTGTCTGTGTGTGTGTGTGTATGAGCTGATGGTCGTGTGTGTTTGTGGGTGTGGTGAAGTCATCAGTGATTGAAGACACATGCCTCAGGCGTTGGGTGTAAACTGCTGCTTACGTATTTCAACTCAAAATGTGTCTCTGTTTAATGATTTACAGCCACCTGCAAAAATCATCTTCAATAACTACAACTTCAAATTAACAATAGAATAAAATACAATTAATAATGA
This sequence comes from Yasuhikotakia modesta, assembly GCA_036877545.1. Classification (NCBI taxonomy): domain Eukaryota; kingdom Metazoa; phylum Chordata; class Actinopteri; order Cypriniformes; family Botiidae; genus Yasuhikotakia; species Yasuhikotakia modesta. The sequence continues at coordinate 11,312 of JBAJNP010013083.1, read as the reverse complement.
TTTATAATTAATTATATACATTACAGCCTATACAATGTTCTATCAATGTCACTATCAATCTGTAGCTGTTAAATATTGTGCTTGAACAATCAGACTTCAGCTGCTGTGTAACTCTGTGTTGTTCAGCACAGTTCAGCTGCTGTGTAACTCTGTGTTGTTCAGCACAGTTCAGCTGCTGTGTAACTCTGTGTTGTTCAGCCGCTGTGCTACAGTCTCTGCACACGTCTCAGTTTGGATCATCTCCAGTCTCATTCTGAGCTGATATCTGTGGTTGATGTTTTTATGTGAGGTTGTAACTTTATTTATAACCTTTTAGGTTGTATACTGTTAACTTTCTAACGTTACATCAAAACACTTGAAAATACAAACACAACCTCACCTTAAAGCATTTTCTCATCAGGTGTATGTGTAGCATAATTTCTTTGGTTTACATTTTTAATAGTCCTGTCATTATTGCAAATAATTACTGTAAATACACTGCAAATGACGTTTTAAAAACCAATTGTTTTCTCTTGCTGACAAGCACAGACTTGTTCTGAATCTTATTTGATTATTATGGAATGTATTTACACCGTATCACATTGATGTGACTCTAGATCTTTCTGGGAACTGACACGTCAAACTGTGATTTATCAGGCCAAACCTTTGATCACCGTTAAACAAACATCATAACATTCTTATCTTCCAGATACTGTCAGCTGGTAAGTCAAGCCAAGATTGTAATAGTAAACAACCTTCTGTTTCTGACTAGTTACGGTGACCACGTGCAGCACTTCAGAGTGCTGAAGGACGGCCTGGGTCAGTTTTTCATATGGGATGAAGTCTTCAGCTCTCTCAACCAGCTGGTGCACTTCTACAAGATCAACAGCATCGCCAGGGAGAGAACAGTCTTCCTACAAGAGCCTGAAGCCACAATGGCAGTAAGAGGATCTTGCATATAACCACAATGTAGCACAACACCACTGACACATCCTCGAAATATCTTCTTCTGTGTTTCACATAAGAACCAAAAGTCAAACAGATTAATGACATGAGGAAGAATGATGTTTAAAATATTACTTTTGGGTGAACTATCACTTACAGAAATGAAGTCTGAACTGTGATTGTGTGAGAGGAATGTTGGTCCAGGACTGAAAGGTTTATTCAGTTGCACAAACAGAGTTTCATGTGTGACGTGTTTTTGTTTCAGAGGCCGCGTCACGCCCATGCGCTCTTCGATTTCACACCTCGCCATGCGACTCACCTGCGCTTCCTGCGGGGTGATGTCATCAGCCTGCTGGACTGTTCTGACGCTCAGTGCTGGAGGGGGCGGTGCCGCGGCCGGGTGGGTGTGTTCCCCCCAGAGTATGTGCAGCCAATTTATCACTGAGCTCCAGTTACGCTGCATGAGCATCACCAAATGAATTCTGCTTGTTGGAGTCCCAGACAATCGATTTAAATCAATTATGCAAATTATTCATAAAACTTACACCTTATACATCTTTAAACATAAACATCATTGTTTTAAATGGAGCTGTGACATCAGAACACATCACTCACTGCAGTGACATCACAGGTTCACGTCACTTCCCTTATGAGGGATGAGAGTGAACTCTCTTTCATCAGTATTTTTAATTGAACAGTTCCCCTGCAAGAACTGTGTCAGTGTCTAATCATGTTCATGTTATTCCTTCCATGAAACACAAGAAGCGATTCTGAAGAATTGTACTGGTCGCTCTTTTCCATGCAGCTGCAATAAATGGGGACTTGTATCGTTGAATCCTTCAAGGTCAACAAAGAATATAAACACTATAAAACAGTACAGCAGTATCATAAACAAGTTCAAATGAGTTTATGTAGTAAACAGTGACAGGAACAGCCTTCAGAAATTCCCTTCTTGTGTTTCACAGAGAAATAAAAGCACACAGGGTGTGAGATTGTGAACAATGACACAAGTATTTTAGGGCAACTGCTTTGCATTCACTCACTTTCTCACTGTTTGTAAGAGCATCACTGAAAAATAGTTTTACAAACATAGAATCTATTTAAATCTGGTATGAACAGATTAAATTATTGTGTGTTTATTTATTTGTGATTTATTTATTGTGTGTCTTTCATTCCTGTTGTTTTCCGTCAGAAGCAAACTTATATTAAACATTTCAGTGATATATGAGTTACTCTGATTTGCTGTGATTTAGTTAAACATTTCAGTCCAAACAAAAGCAATTATGCAAATGTCAAAATGATTTAAATTTGTGAACAGGAATGATCAGAAATCATAAAACTGTTCTTGTATGCATAAAGAACATCTATTTTTTCATAGTAATTTCTATGTAGTGTCTGTAAGTACAGACACGGGTTGGGTTTTTCATTATTACTGTACACATTGTTCAGGAAGACCACTGACTGATCTCACAACATAAACCAATGCTGGATCCGCCCTGTCCATGTGAAAACATTCCTTCTGTTGTTGATAATGAAAGACTCTTCACAATAATATGTCATTAAACACATTAAAGTGAAGTCATTGATGTAATTACATGTAAACTTTCTCACTAATAATTTTGTTAAAGTTTCATTCACATTAAACATCTGTTGTGTAAAAGCCTGAATTGTGACATTATCATTTTAACAGACAAACAAGAGAGATATACTGTTGTTTAAATGGCAGGTTTCTCTGTTATCTGCACTCGCGCTCACACACACACACACACACACACACACACACACACACACACAGACACACACACACACACACAAACAGACACACACACACAAACACACACACACACAAACACACACTTTGAAAACACTTGGTTTGCTAATTGCTTTATGATTTTTAAAATATATCCAATTACTCCAATACATTTTGAAAATAAAACAGAAAGAGGACAAAGAAAATAAGAGAAAACAAAAACAAAATGTGGACTGTAAATATGAACCTTTTACATGATGAAACTCAGAAAACGTAAGTCAATAACCAGCTACCTTCCCACCATAACATACAGAGATATCCTCATGTTATTATTGATATAACTGTTGACACACAGATGACACAATCATTTATCTACATCACATCACATCTTAATTACATATTTCAGTGAGGCAGAACTACAGTTGAAATGACACCCACTCACTGGGGAGTGTCGAATACTGTTACATTTCATTGTGTCGGTTTTTCTTAAGAAAACATGAAGATATTTGGCATGTTTTACAGCTGCTAGCTTTCCAAAAAACACATTTAAAATTTACCTTTTAAATCTGAAATGTGTCATTTCTATACCACAATCATCACCCAACAGAAACGCAAAATAATACAATATTAACCAAATATTCAGAACAATACCTCCTATGTCATGACAGATTCTCATTGGCTGACCAAGCATTGCTGTGGTGGGTCACAGTTTAGACTTCTCTAAGAATTTAACTTTCCAATAGGATATCATAGGTATCGATGTATATGCATTTCAGACAGTAGCAAAATTAATTCATTTAAACACACATTAATATGAAAAGCTTTAAATAAAAATCTGACTTTAAAATGCATTAAAAACCTTGAAAAAACTATTGAGCATTTCTGAAGGGATTTTGAATCATTGTTTTGCACTGTATGTATTTTAAAGTTTTATACCTCAAATGATAAAAAAACAGATGTGTGACTGTGTATGTGTAACAGTGTGTGTGTGTGACAGTGTGTGTTATGCATAGTAAGCATACAGGAAGATGTTAACACACACTAGAATGATGGCGTTAACGCAGCAGAAACGAGACCAGAACGGATCTTCTCTGATGCTATGAATTATGGGAGGTGGAGTTCCGGATGTGAGACGTCCCGGCCGAGGACTACAGAACCCAGCAGTACGAACACACTTCCCCCTGCGCACAGACTCACAGCCTGTTTGCAAAACATCACATGAGAAATGAAGAGCCAAACATAACAGCACATGAGGCTTTAATGTGTGTGAAGCAGCTGAATGTGTTTAAAATACTTTTACATCAAATATCAACACAACTGACAACAGATGATGTTAAACTAGTGAAGTTTGTTCTTAGAAATAATTTGATCTGTTTTTGCAATTATTAACCGCTTGGTTCTAAGGTCACTGCAAGTAACTATTTTAGTCAGACGCCTCACACAAAATCCTGAGTAACCACAAGACAGTAGTCAAACTAACTATACACATATTACAAATATTACCAAGTGTTTCTGGAATGTTTTGCTTTAAAAGTGTGTTTGCAATATTAAAACACAATATTACTATAGCATGATAAACAAACGTGTTTTGTAAAAGATTTAAATGCCATAGTCCAGTAGTTGGAAGAGACCAGCAATGGCTTTTAAACCAAACGTGTGACACATTACATGACATAAATGATTTCAACAAAAGAGGCAGCTAATGTGAAACTGTTATGACAGTATTCAAACACTGGATTTAGTTCTGAATTTCTTTAGTTTGTAGGCCTTGTGCAGAATACTTTAATGCATTCAAAGCTTCAAAAATATAACAACAGGTATTTCTGCAGTTTCTTGTGTGTGTGTTCTCACGCATATAACACTCTTTGTTTTGTCAACTGATACATACAGATGTAGAACAAAACCGCGCCCAGATGAATAGACCGCAAAAATCCTTTGAGATTTATCACAGACTATCTGCAGTAAACTCCTCTCACAGGAAACAGGATTAGTGTGTGTGTGTGTGTTACCTTCTGTCCTGCGGCTCAACGTGGCAATTTCTCTCTCGCTGCTGTCGTTCAGAGTCCACCAGGTCAGATTGTGTGTCTAAAACCAAATAAAACACAAGCGTTTCTACACAGATGACAAACCATTTGAAATAAAATGGGATAAACAAGATAAACAAGACATGGCATAAACGGGATAAAAGATAAAATCCTATTGGAAACAGTGTGAAATTAACATTGCATTGGAATACTGGAATACGGTGTGGAATTTCTTTACTGTATTTCTTTACTGTATCTGCAGTATACAGTGATTATATCCTGCACAGCATTTTAATTTTTCTTTGTGCAAACTGGGATTTAGCAAATGTGCCGTGTACAACCAATGCAATTCACGTGAGTTGACCACACATTTTCTAAGCAATAAAAGCCATAATTTTAACATCTTAGCCTTGACTTTAAGCAACACTTGACAAAAAAAAGTTATTTTTATATCCGAGCTGATAAATAGATTTTACTCATAGAAATTAACATGAACATAATGAGATTGTGACATCAATGCGGTATTGGACAGTTTAAAGCATTGTTTTAAATGCAAACTGTTTTTTTTACATGTTTCACATTTGATGTTTTGTAAAAACAGGAATGATGTGGCAGTTGTATTCCAAACTCTACACGTTTTTCATCTTAGTTTGGAATTATCTAGGAAATTTTTCACTGGAATGCTTGATTCAAAGGTTTAATTCCTGAAGAAATTCTGGACATGTTTGATATGGTTTTCCAGACTGAACAGATTCATCATCAGTGTTAAGGTCATGAGTGTTCAGTACCTGTTCCTCAGTGGGAGGGTCCGTCAGCAGAGTCACACACACAACAACAACAGCGGTGAGAGCGCAGAGGATGATGGCAAAGTGCAGGTAGTGAACTCTCCTCAGGACAGCGGGTGCAGGATCAAACACACCACAGCGGGGGGGCGGGAACGCAAACTCCAGAAACATCCGCGTCAGGCCCACCGCCAAACCCACCATTAGGCCCCAGAACGCCCCCTGCACACACAGCAGCCAATCACAGCGTATCAGAACAGAACCCTTAAAGAACACAAATCATGTGATCTCAGATGCTGATGTCAGGCTGTTACTTCAACATGATTTAATACTGAAATACGTATAAATGCTTCAATAACAATGTTTGATGTAGAACATTACAAAAATGTGCTACTAACGTTACTGCAAGTTTTTTAAAGGTTTGACAGAAATGTTTTTAGAACACTCCATGTTCACAGAGGTTTTTTTGGAAGTATTGTAAGTCTAATGTAAAAACGTAAGTGTTCTTTACAATATCTGACATCTAACATGTCAAAGCTCCAAAAACAGCATCTCAGAAAAGAACCACATAGCTCCTGCTCTGTACGGCTTTACATGCTTGTGTATTTTCAAACATGGCTGCGATCCAATCGGTCATGAGACGCATGCAAGAATCAACACCACAGCTCTCAAATCTTGTTCACGGCTGCACCTCGGGTTTGATGCCAAGCACTGTGTTCCTGCATGTCTCCTGACCGCAACAGCACAGAGAATCTCCCGGAACGACACGCGGGTGCTGACAGATTTTTATTTTTAGATGAACTGCTTTCACTCCAGAATAATGAACTGTGCTTCCTTGTTCAATCGCACACTAATGCCAGTGTGTCTTTCATGCAAGCGTGCTTTGTATTTGATTTGAACGTGTTAGACTGTTAAACAGATGTCCTAATTATTTATTCTTTGTTAATGCCGCATTCATTCTGGTGTCTCAGCAGATACACTTGAATGAACTTCTGAGCTGAGCTGCACCACAAGCATTCCTGACATGACACTCTTTTTGTTTGTCTGTTTAAGCTACTTAAGGGAGGATCGCTGCTGAAAATCCCTTCAAACAGCAAAGAATTCTTCCAAATTGTCAAATGTCTGATGTACACGTTGGCCAATGTTCTGAGAAAGTCGCCTGTTAGCTGGTAGCCAAAGACACGTCACAGAGACAGTTAAATTATCGTTACGTATGTTACGGTTACGTAACTTCTCAACTTTGGTGTCATTATTTGCACATAAGCCCACTTAACACACGCAAACAGTTTAACTATAATGATTTACTTCTTTCCATAAGAATGACACCTGAGCAGTTAAAGTCTGACTGATGTAGTGACAGAAATATTTGCTGTCACTACATCATGCCCACGTACAGCAGTTAGTTTGCGTAGCTCAGTAGATTACCGAAAAATGTAGAGAGAAATTGAGAGATCTCTTATCTGAAATCTCTAACTAAACAGCCTTTCCTCTGCGCTGCCGGGGGCGGGGGTAGTTTTCCAGTAAAGAAACCTTAAGGGGAAAATTCCTCAATTAGCAGAGGAATCTGAGATCCCACCCTCACGCCCATTTTAAAGCCCTGAAATGTTTTTGTTCAGCAGGTTTTATTCTTTTGTCAGAGTACCAGTTTAACAGCTAACCTGTGCAACAGTCAGTGGGAGGAATCTGTTAGCAGACGCTCTGAGATACGCCAAAACTAAAACAGACAACAAACTGAACTAGACTGTTTCTGAGGAAAAGATACGTGGTGACAAGAGTGGCGGAGTGTCCAGGGTGTTGCTATGCAGTCGCTAAGGTGTTTTGAAGGGTTGTTAGCCCGACTGGCCTAAATCAAAACAGCAGGAAGAGAAACACAACATATATTATTACTTTGGGCTAAACACTAAAAAGTCTTTTGTAACAGACTTTATATTAAGATTTTCAGATATTAAAAGCTGATTTTCTTTTCTTTCAGTCTACACTTTTTTTTCTGTTAAAGATCTCAAAGAAACACTTCACACTGGTCTGTCCACAATATCAACACTGTAACTGCAAATAAAAGGAAACATAATGCAATGAATAAAACAATTGCACAACAGACACACAATAAAGTCACCAGAAATCTCACAGACAGCAACTAGTTTTTCTGGATAATTAACCTGCTGAAAAACAAAATCCCTGTCAAACAATATAAACTGCTTAGAACTAGATTCTTCTACATCTATTCTTCCAAAGTCTAAAATTAAAGCTGTGGTTTCCTCATTTTAAACTTTACAATATGACTATGAAATATTTTTGCCAACTAAACTAAGACAAGTTAATGATGTCATATGAACATAACGTGTCATGTCTGAACCTTTCATGACGAATTCATAAATCACAAGCCGGGCAATATGTAATTTTAAGCATTGAATAACAGTATTTGACAGCACCTGCTATGATTCTTAGATATACCTGTAATTTTCTCTTAATTTTGTAATTTGCAATTTTATCCACCATAAATCAACATGTGTGGCCACACCCACAATTGATGACATCATGCTCAAGATCCTGCAGTGTTTTAATTTCATACATGTTTCCTGTCAAGTGTGCTCATAAATCAAACATCCCTGTAATTTTGTCTAAATGCAATAAGGACGTTTCTGCCCATTAAACAATTGCTAAAATAAGCATTAGCCACTTCTATAGGGAGTAACAAAGCTCTTATCTTTGTTTGTCTGCCAATTAGAAGTGAAAATTATGTCTTTATCCAGTCATTTTAACACACACTCGCTGTTTAAACAGGTAAATATTCAGTACACACCCTCACTTTATCGGTGCATTTAAATACTCAGACATTCCAACTTCACTTGAAAGAAACTTCTTTGAATACATGTGACAGTAACTGTCTGTATGCAAATAAGTGCACAGTCTGTCTTAGGCCTAATGTTTGTTCAGTATGTTTGTGTACTGAGTGAGTGATGTTCTGTAATACCGCCTCATTGGTTCTCTTCCAGAAAATAGCCAATACAAATATGGCCGTCACAGGAGGGGCCAGATAGCTGGTCACCGATTGGATGTAAACGTACAGCTGGCCGCTGTTGGCGCTCTGAAGAATTGGGATCCAAACCACACTTATCACCACCAGAATAACAGTCACAATCCTGGGAAAACAGATCAACACGTTTACTGCACCCACCGAAAATCCTGCAGCCCAATTTTCATACATCACCAGCATTTCAGCTTCGTTGCACAAATCATAATTTTAAATCAAGATAGATTTACATGAAAGGCAAAGTGGCGTAACATTAAGATTTTGAATTTGCCATTGCAAATGAGTTACATAGTCAGGATTAGAGCAATTTCCGATTTCTTCTTCAGTGAAGTAATTTTTGTCTTATTAGCTTCCAAATTTAAACCCACTTAACTAAATTTAAAACCACACAAAGTCCAACATAAGCCCAGATGTAGCATTTAAATGTAGGATTATCTAAACGCTTAATCCACCCCTTATAAACAAGTTCATGCACGCGTGATCTCATTATTTTACATGTAATTGCTTTTGCACAGAAAACACTGTGACAGTGTATCTTGGATAACCTGCATGTGTGTCATAATGATTGATGGTTTTTAATAGGTGACCCAATTATACTGCGATCAGAGATCCACACAATCCATCCGCACATAAACACCTGCCAACCAGCAACAGCTCTTTCTCACTGGCTCCTTTGCGATATTTCTTCCAGATGTCCATGGTGAAGAGGGTGCTGCTGCTGTTGAAGATGGAGGTGAGCGATGACATCAGAGCAGCCATCATGACCGCTATCATTAACCCCCGGAGACCTGCAATAAACGTAAGGTGAGGTGGCTAAGCAAATTCAGAGAGGCTAGCAACAGCATGCTAGCTCTGAAAGCATAAATTCCCGCCCTCCCTTCAGTGTGTTCTCCTAAGCCACGCCTCCTCCAAAACGCATCAACACATGCATAGCTTTACAGGCACACAGGATGTCCAATTATTGCATTTGGACCGAATGCACTGATTGGATGAACGTTTTTAAGGTCTTGTACCTTTCACAGAAGATTATATGTGTGTGTGTGTGTGTGTGTATTTTTTCTGGTTAAAACAAACAGGCTACCTTGCATTTAAAATATCCCTTTTGTTTTACATGGATTACTACAATAAACACATATAAAAGGCCTTAAAACACAATCAAGCATTTATATCCATGTTACCGCTGGGCATGAGTTCGATGACCAGTTTTGGGAAAGCGATGTTGGAACATCCCACCTCAGCTCCACACACCCTCATACACTCCTCAGGGTCCACACACGCCACGGTGTCTGAAAACAAGGATGCACAACCATTTATAAAGAACCTTCTTCTAGGAATACCATAATATCACTAGACTGCATGATTGCCATATTTAAGCATCATGGTATTTACATACCAAAGTAATGCATTACCAACATGCATGTCCAAACAACAAGATTATACCATTATTATTTTTATAGAGATTTTTAAATAAAACAACAACGTTTGCATGTACTGTAGATGTAGAGGTAACACTGTTAAATGTTGCCGCATATCTGCGCTTATGTGATCTAACTCTGTTCTGTTATCTGGCGTTTATACACGCAACGCATGACTGCGAAACGTCGCTTCTCTGCGGGCACCAAACGGGAAATAGGAAGTTATCCGCGTTTCATTTTACTGACACTTTCCCGGACACTCCGCCCATCGCATCCGGCGCAGACTATTCGACCGGCGCGGCGCGTCATCTGCTCGTGAGACGCGAGGTCTAGCCGCTTCCTCTTTCTCAACAGCTTCGCAGAAGTAGGTCAAAGTAACGCAAAGGGGGTTTTAATCTCGATTTTGCAACTATCGTGAGACAAACCATGGAATAAACTTTAAAGTTTGGTCTAATGTTTGGCGATCCTGCGGCTGCTTTTCTTGCGCCGGATGCGGGCCGAGCTGGAGATCTCGTGGTTCGGATGCGCTTCTGAAGCCTGTTGCGTGTGGATGCATGAATGTATTTGCGTTTGCTCCTCCCGGTCAGGTGACGAGGTGTGTCGGATGGTTTGTGGAGATGCTTTGTTCTCCTTTACCTGTCGGTGAATTGAAAGCTGATCTCCAGCGCAGCGCCGAAGCGCCGAACTAGGATTTTACTTTGGAGAAAAAAGGAAATGATCAAGTAACACCGGATCAATTGTTCGTACGGTTAGGCGACAATATCGCCTTTATTTCTGAGCGTAAGTTGCCCACGAGCATGGAAACGCTTTGCCGCAACCTCAAAGGGAGTTTCTTCTAACTCCGTTACCCGAGAAGATAAACTTTCTTTCTGACTTTGTTTGGGTAAAATGTGCGCGTAACAACAGCCCTAAAAGCCGCTTTTCATCAGCTGATCCGGATTGCGATCCGCTTTGTAAGCCGAGTGTGAGCGCGCAATGGCGCTGTCCCAGGTCCAGTGTCTCGATGACAACCACGTCAACTGGCGTCTGAACGAGTCCAAACCCGAGTTTTTTTACAGCGAGGACCAGCGGCTCGCGCTGGAGACGCTCGTCTCCAAAGGACGCGACGCGTTTGACAGCTACGTGAAGGAGCACGAGCTGCGTCCCTTCCTCTCGGACCCGGAGCTCGAGCAGCTCCGCCGGTCCATTGAAGACTACAAACCCGGTTCCGAGCACCAGAAACCGGACGGGACGGCGGAGGGCGAGGACGGCGCGGTGTCTTTGCAGTACTGGCCGGATCGCTCGGACGTCTCCATTCCGAATCTGGACCTCGGGTGGCCCGACTGCAACTCGTACCGCGGAGTGACGCGCGTCAACGTGTACACGCAGCCGCCGCTGGACGGGCAG
>JBAJNP010013082.1:0-12556 GCA_036877545.1 Yasuhikotakia modesta | reverse complement strand
GAGTGTGTGTGTGTGTGTGTGTGTAAGAGTGTGTAAGAGAGCGTGTGTGTGTGTGTATGTGGACCTGTTTGATTGTTGGATGTTATTGGTGATAAATTGACTCAATCCTCACTGTTGTGTTTGACTGTTTTTTCTTATTCTTCACAGTGTGATTTTGCTCCGGACTGGCTGTGGTTGGCTGTGAAGGGTTTGGGGTGGAGTCAGTATGGAGAGAAGAGCATTGGCCCGTGTGAAGTGCGGATGGGCCCGAGAGCCGGTCTCAGGATGGCGTGGCTGAGGGGCGGTCCTTGCAAGAGATGATGCGGTTGTTGGGCGGGAGCTGCTGTGCGGAGAGCGAGCGGATTGGACGAAGTGACAGCAGCCATTGCCAAGGCAACAGCCAGAGGAGTAGGCAGGAGGCCGGCGCCTAATATATTGGTGAGATCCTAAACAGATAAAAGTTTGTGATCTAGAGGACATAGACTTAAGATAATTAATACATGTACACATATTACATCTGTGGCATTATTCTTCATTTACCATGAGATCAGCTGCCCTGTGTTTCTTGTGTCGGTGTGAGAGAGGTTTGAGTTTTCCTGCCACCCCGCCTCGGTGTCTTCGACTGGATATGTGCTGCAAACACAGACAAAATCCACACAGACAGCTGAGCAAAACAAGTGTCGTTTTCTAAGTCACTCAGTAACATAAAGCATAACACACACACGTACACAGATAAGCCTCGCACCTGTTTGAGCTGCGGTTCTGAGTTGACCCGCACGTTGCAGATCTCACAGTGAAAGGTTCGTTCCTGAGTGTTGGGGTCCGTGGCTCCGTCCCACTGCTCACTGCCGGGCTTTGGACCCAGGCGAGGATACGCTTTAATAGGGCCCAGCCCACTGCGGGCCTCCAGAATGGTTTTGTGTTTGGTGCCTGAGACAAACAAAAACATAATTAAAATAAAAACTTTTTTATACAAAGTTTTTCTAAATTAGCATAATTATTGTGTCATGTTGTTTCCATGTGTTCATGATTTATGAGTTAAGCTACGAGGAGCATTTACATATTAAACAGACACACAGATACACAAGCATCATTGTCATAGCTGTGTCCGCCACCAGAGGGCTCTTAAATCACAGATTTAATCTGTTCTGACTGGATGTCATGTTTGAATCTTCTGTGAATCTTGTCTTTCTGACTCTCAAACATGTTCATAAATCATTAAGTTTAAATTTCAAAACTTTCTCACAAAACTGAAGTGTTTCCTTGAGCTTCAGTCTGTCTTCACAACAAAACTCATCGTGACACTTTACTTAGCGATTGTTACCAGGATGTGAGACTCAACAGAATCACATCACTGAGTTACTGAGTTAAAACCAAACCTTTGTTATGAGCCTGCAGCTGAGACACAGAGTTAACAGCCACTTTACACAGCGAGCAGAACAGCAGCTGTCTGACTCTGTGGTCTTCAGTCTCAGGACTGCTGGGGGTGACTGAGGGGCTGCTGTCTGTCTGCTGTGGGCCTGAGGAGCTGCAGCCGGCGGGTGAGGAGCTGTCTGGGGTGAGACGTGAAGGAGAGCTGGTACAATCTGGGGTCGGCGGAGGAGAAACTGCCGCGGGGTCCGAGGGTCCGTTTAACTGCGGCGCTGACCGTGTCTCGTCTGCAAACCAAAGCAGAGAAGAAAATGAGATTTAAATGGAGTTTCTTTGGGAGTTAATGAGCTCCTTTCATCTATAAAATAACAAACTGCTGGTGTCTCAGTTCACAGACATGTTTTCTTCTCCTGTAAACTTCAAAACAAACGTACCTCAAATTCCTTGTGTGCAACCCCACAAAAACACGTTTATAAAACACTCATTATAATTCTTTAAATGTTTCTTGTCTTCTTTACAAACATCCATACAGTCTGAATTCCTGTGGGATGACTTTTAAACAGCGTATAAAAGAAACTTTCAGGGCTTGTAACGTTTATTCATCTTTGCTCATTATAAAGAGTTTCTGTTGCTATTCTGTTTCAGAATCTTTAATGCTCTGGATAGTTCAACACAGCTAACAGGTATCAGAAAGGTTCCTGCAGTGATGATTTTGTGATGTACGACTGAATCTTGGTGACAAACAGAGTCCTTGTGAAAACCCTGGGCTGGAACTGAAGGACACTGTGTTCAGACCCCCGTTACTGCAGTATGTGTTGTGACAGACTGCAGGAATGTGTGATTGCAGACTGCAGCTGTTTTGAGCAAAAATAATGAAAAAAAAATGTGGTGTTTTTGTGCCCTAGTTCTGTTTGCTGGACTCACAGGGTTCAGATTATCTTAGCAGGATGAGTAAATAAAAACAGGTGTCCACAAACATGCTTCATATTATATGCAACTTAGAGAAGTTTTAGGAACAAAAACAAAGGAATATTGTGTGACCCAAATAAAGGAATAAAGCACATGTCATACCGGCTCTGCTGGAGTCAGTGTGTGTGATGGTCAGCGGGGGTCCTGGAGCTGAGGGGACGGAGGTCTCAAAGCCTTTGACTCGTCTTGCATGCCGGTTCCCTTTGTAATGGGCTTCAGCCTGACTCTGAAACAAACACAGAGAGAGAGAGAAAGAGAGAGAGAGAGAGAGAGAGAGAGGGTTGTGTAAGGGACACTTTCTGCCCATTATTACAGCTCCTGTCTGTAAACATAAGCAGTGAAACACAGTCAAACTCTGTTACTGATCTCAGACGTCACAATGTCTTCTACAGCTGAAACCAAATACAGAATAATTCAGGATTAAATATCTCTTAACAAGCACAGAAGCTACGTAACTGTTCACAACTCACATAACTGTTTAACTGTTTCTGCTTATGAACAAGGAATGCTGGAACGCTAACTTTGGATTTTTCAATAAACGATTGTGTTAAACATGGAAAAGTTGAACGTTGTTTCCGTGGAAGTTTGTGGGAGTTTTTATTTTCGCTCTAATTCCTATTGGAAACTGTCTGTATGTTTGAGAGCCTCACGCTGCACTGCGAGAGATTTATTTATGATCATACAGAGAAAAACACAAGTTTAGTCACAGTCGGCAGAAACTTTAAAGTGGATTTTCATTGGCTATAATCAGACTGGGATGCAGAACATGAAATCACTGCATTTAAAACTAGCATCTCATGCATGTGAAACTCACTTGAGAAACAATGTGTTCATTTCTTCAAATGTTAACAGTAACAAACACACAGAACCGAATCAGGCGACACACACCTGTGAGTTGAATCGGATCTGACACACACTGCAGGAAAACATCGGCCGTTTGTTCTTCATCAAACCAAAGGTGTGTTTGATCTCTGCTTTCTCCACAGGATCCATCTGGATTCAGAAGAGAGAGATGGAGGTGAAACTCTACTGCACACAGTCACATGTGATCATTAATCTGTTGATGGAGGGGTGAGTACATCTCTCTCACACTCACCTGTAAAACTGTCACTGTCACTTACAGAAACCTCATATTCTGTCAGACTTCAGTGCAGCTGGTTACTAGTTACACTAACAATTTTCAACTTTCAAGTATAATATTATGGCTTTTTTAACATCTAAGACTGAAACATCTTCTCAGGGCTGGAAAAATACCTTTGCTATTAGTCAAATGAAAACATTCAGAAAACTAGCACACAGATCGAATCCAGACAACATGTCCAAATAAAACTAAATGTTTCCTGTTGTTGGACTGGCTCATAATTATACAAACAACTTTAACAGAACTTATACTATAAAGTTATGATGCAGATTCAGGATCATGGATAATACAGGCAGTAATTAGCGGCTGCTATTTATTAAAACTGCATGTTACTGCATGTTATTGATCTTAAAGAGAGAAATGTTTCTGTTTCTGTCATCTGAACTCTAAACGTTCCTCTAGAGAGAAAACACACAATCAAAACTCAGGCACTCCCAGCAACAACCAATAATAACATTATAAATGTAAAATATAGAAATATGAAATATATATAAATACAAAAACATTTCAGAATTTAAACAATAGTTTGAATAATGTGTTTAGGATATTTTCCAACCATTTAAAATAACATTCCTAACACTTAAACATTAAGATAATATTCTTACAAACTTAAATTGTTAGCTGGCTATGAAATTCCTTTTCTCGCTTGATTCAATCTGAATGTGGAGTTCAGCGTTCACACACAGCAGAAGATCAGAGGTGACACCAGATCAAACGAGTGTGAATGAGAAGAGCACTGCTCACCTGTCTCTGCTGAATCTGCTGCTGGCTGGATCTCACTCTCACGTCCTCTGTGGTGTCTGGACCTGTCAGCCGCATTGCTTTGAGTGTGTGTGTTTGAGGGTCACTCACACACACACACATGCACTCGTTTTTATTCTCTGTTGGATAATCTCATCAACAGTTTCTTCTTCTCTTCAGCTTTGCTCCCTCCATCCACACAGACACTCACAACAAACCCGGACTTTGTTCCCGGTTGGATGTCCTCTCCTCATTTTCCAGAGTCTTCCTCTCTCTCTCTCTCTCTCTCTCTGCACTCCATAAATAAATATGTCTTGTTCTTCCTGTATTCTGTCTCTCACACACACACACACTATACTATTTAAAGCACTACAGCACAAGCTGTCTGTTCTGCCCCCCATCTCCTGGACCTCGTTGGGACAGTCCTCTCACCACATACCTCCAGAACTCATGTGGAACCAATCGAGCTGTGAGCTGACCTCAATTAACAGAACACAACATGACTGAATAGTGTTGTAGTGACTAGTACATCATGTCTAAAACACTGTGTGTGTGTGAGAGAGAAACATCTGATCTTAGTTAACATTTACTGTACACATCATAACATGATTAAACTGGGACAACTACATTACAGCTGCATTCTTAACAAATTCCATTCCAACAGCGAGAGTCACGAATCTCATGTTTGTAAAGTCCTGTCATAAACACCAGCTAACAATTGAATGTTGTAGAAACGTTTCCCTGATGTTTCCATTAGTAACCAGAAGTTAAATAATTTATTTTTAATGTTCTGGAATGGGATTGGAAGTTGTTTTCACATTATGGCTTCGATTATAGGAACATTATTTAAACCTTTTTAATGTAACATTTTTATAACGTTTAAATAACAATTTAAGTTCTGTTTCCTGTTAGCCTGGAAGCTTGAGTTGACTGAAGATTTACACCAGCAGAAATGTTGACAACACAGTCAGTGTTTTGGTAACAAACAGAAGACCTGAATGTTTTTCACATTGTGAACATTTGTTTTTAAAATTAGCAGAAAACTTCTGTGGAAAAACATTTGCAGAGGCAAGATGTTACAAAACTGTATAAACTCTGATCTTAAATCAAACAAGATTTTTAAAAGAGCTACAGACTCTTTAAACAGAACAAACAACAGAATTATTTAAACTGACTGTGTGGACCAATAAAAATATAAACATAATACAGACAAACTATTAAGATGGTTGTGCTGAACACAGATCTGTCATGCACTTGTTCAGTAAGTGATCTTAGTTCATTTAAAGCAACAAACGTACAGACTGTTTGAGAAACTGTAGTTCTACGTTTATCCAGCAGGGGGAGACAAATGACAGCCCACCACCATATATAACCTCACACACACACACACACACACACACACACACACACACACACACACACACACACACACACACACACACACACACACACACACACACATATATATATCTGATTTAACTTCCTCAGACGCTGAATATGTTTATAATGTACTTTGTTTTTAATGTTATTGGCTTAAAATGAAAAAAATACATAGGTTATGGGAACTGTTAGACCTTTAGTTTAATGTTAACTGTTGACTGTAAATATGGTTAAACCATGAGCACAATAAACACCAGCCACAGAACATCAGCGGTTTAACAGAATATTGATGTCTGGTACATTATTCAACACTATTCTGGAGATGCAGCTCAACCTGCCACCGTTTCTTTAAAAGCGTGACCCTGGGCAGATGGTCCTGAGCCCCCCTCCATCCCAACTGTTGCCCTGTAACATCTGTCAGTGTGGAGCTGAAGAGGATTGTGGGTAACGGCACCACCGGAGACTCAGAGAGTCGCTGGTACCTCTGAGGTACAAGCAGAAGAGAAACTACTGATATTTGTGTCAGATGCAGTGACTGCACTGAAGGCTGCACCAGTGATACCAGTGTAAGATGTGTGTGTGTGTGTGTGTTTCTGATGGGTGAGGGATTAAAGGTGCTGCATTACTGTCTAATGCAGCACTCTGGACACTGAACCTCGATCAAACACTTAATTCTCCTTTATCCGCCTGCAGCACAGCAAATAGAAAAATAAAAACCTTTTTAAAACATGACTTTGGCTCAGACTCTCAGACTGACTGAGTTTCTCTGGTTGTGGCATATGGACAAACTGACAGATGTTTTCAACAGAGAGTCTGAGCGCCTCAGAGGGTCCATCTGTTGCTGTCTTCCCCACCTCCACACACACAGCATCCCGTCTCACACACTCAACTCACACACGTTTAACTTCATGATACGTCAAAAGACTACATCTGCCATGTTTGACTGACTGGTTTATTAATAAACGTATGACTGTGTTTGAATCGTTTAAACACCATGAAGAGAAACTCTGGTACAGAGTTCAGTAGGACACGTACTGATAAACATATAACCTAAATGTACTGTAAGATAAACGTGTCTCATAAATGAATGCATAAACATAATATGTTTATAAATTTGCGTTTTATGCAGCTAAAGTTGTTTTTTGCAGTTTATACAGGTAATCATAGCAAACTTCAGTGTTTCATTACATTTGATGACAAGATGTATCTGTTCAATTTCTTCTTTTTTTCATTCACTGTTCAATCTGTTCAATTTCTTCCTTTCATTCATTCACCGATGGGTTTTTCCCATTTAAACTCAGGTTACTGTGTTCTGTGTTTGACTAACAAAATGACACGTCTCTCTCAATCTCTCCCTTTATGTCTTTCTCATCAGTTTCTCCTTTACTCTCCATTTCTCTGCGTGGTGATCAGTGGGAGTTAACTGCAGGCCTCCCTATCCTGCTTTTTTGTGCCTCCCTCCATAGAGACTCCCATCTGTCTCTCCTCTCCAGTTATTGTGGAGCTCAAAGCAGGACCACCTCCACAATACAGTGGGCGTGTAGCGAGAGGGAGGCTGGAAAACCAGCATCCCTGTCCCATCAGAAGCTCTTTAACTTTAATCTATCCATACAAATACAAACGTGTGTGTGTGTGTGTGTGAAAGAGAGAGAGAGAGAGAGAGAGAGAGAGATATAGTTAAACATTTCATCATCCACGGCTGAAACGAGTCACAGCACAACAACAACAACAAAGAGGCTTTTAATAGAGTCTAAAATAAAGGCTGTTAAAAAGATTTGTTTCTATTCTTTAGACATTGTATTAATGTTATTGTTGGTTATAAGAACATTATCTAATTCTGTAACACAGTTCACAAAGAACTTAAGAGTAACACGTTTGTGATATCACATTATATCACATTTAACAACAGATGCAGAGCTTTTACGTATCAGATTCTTTCATCTGATCCCTGTAGTTGATAAAACATTAACGGATTAAAAGATTAAAACTTTATTGTTTCGGATTACATCATACAATCCCTAAATGCATGAGGTCATAATAATTCTGAAACAAATGAAAAACAAAAGAGCATCATATTGTAAGAATATTTATTTAAGTGCAAAACAGGTAAATATTTACAAACTCGAGCAAAACTACAAATATTATGGAGAATGACAAAAATACACAAAACATTACAATAAATAAATGTGTGAATATTGGTAGCAGTGACTAGCAGTGTACCAAACAAATCAGTTAAAACACTTACAACTGTTAAACACAAAACAAAATAAATATTAAATACAATCATAAATAAATGGTTTGTGCTACATTTATTTTCCTTCATTGTGTTCCTTCATTTTGGGGGCTGGGGGGCTTAAAAATTAGCTAGTTGAACAGAGACAAAAAAAATAACATTTCTACTACAAATAACAACCTAAACACTCTTAAATCTTCAACCTTTCTGAGGGCAAGTTTATACTAAAAAACTAAATATAAGCTTTTTCTCAGTATTATAATTGCCACAGGGAGGTTGAGTTTCAGATACTGACTGATCAGACACATGCAGTAGTGCCTCTCCAGCTAACATGTTATGTTGTAAGAATGTTTCCCTTACGTTTCATGAATGTTTCCCTTACGAACACTCATTCTCAGCCGGTGTTGTGTTTATTCACTGTAAATGTTGTTTATCTGTGACATCATGTGGGAGGCAGCGAACGGCTCCAAAAGCACGTCTACAGGAAACTCATACCGGGGGCCGGGGAGCAGCGTGTGACCCTGCGGAGCTGCCAGGGAGGAGGGTGTGTAAGGGTGAGAGGAGAGGAGATGTGTGAAGTTCCTCCTGGTCCCGTGAGGTGAGGGCTCCTGCTTCACAGCGAAGCTGCTGCAGATGCTAAGCGGTGGCGTGAGAGGAGCGTCGTAAGGCGGTGTGTCGCTGCTGCACTCGTTGGGTGGTGAGTTCTCGTTGGATGCTCCTCTGAAGCTCTTCAGATGTAGCAAGTGTGAGACCTCCAGTGAGCCGTAGGGTGGGCTGGGCAGTCCTGGTGAGACGTAGCTAACAGGACGGACCTGCTGACCACCTGGTATGCCACACGTCTCATCCAGCTGGTTGAGCAGCACGGTTGAAGGTCCCAGTTGGAGACAACCAGCCACCAGGTTGCTGGTGGGTTGCGAAAGCCCCCTGCACAGCATCTCCACAAACCCGTGGCTCTCCGTTGACTGGCCGCTCTCCAGGACCTCAGACAGCGCCCAGATGTAGTTGCGGGCCAGCCGCAGAGTCTCAATTTTGGAGAGCTTCTGGGTCTTGGAGTAACATGGCATGACACGCCGCAGGTCGTCCAGCGCGTCGTTCAGCCCGTGCATGCGCGAGCGCTCCCTGGCGTTGGCTTTGACACGGCGAGCACGAAACCGTTCTTGTCTAGCTTTGGTCGTTTTCCTCTTTTTAGGAGCTCTCCGCTTAGATTCTCCATCCAGACCAATTTCCTCCTCATCGTCCTCTTCATCCATGTCCTCACTGCCCAGTTCCACAGGTCCATGTTTGCTTCGGTTTAGTGAACAGTGATCTCCTGCTTCAGATGTTCGGTCACCATCCTGTGAGCTCAGGTCCTCCTCCATCCATCCGAGAGATCTGACCAGCTCTGCCACGTCCCCTGACCTCACGTACGGTTTGGTCATCATTGTGATCTGAGGAAAGGAGAATAATGGTTTTAATGGACGTGATAAACAAGCATTACAGCTGTAACCTGTCACCACCATCTCTGTTTCAAACATAACACTGCAGGTTCATTTAAACAGTTTCATTATGTATGTTGACTGATATGCTGTTTGGTGAACAGACGCAGTAAATCTGGGACACGGCTGGATTTACTCCACAGATAAAGCGCTTGGATTTAATTTCACAAACTAAAGCTACAGTTTTCAGTTTCATCTGACTGCAAACATCAACATCTATCAAATGTCTGACCTCTTATTCCTTCTGTAGGTCTTCAGAAAACTCAAAATGTCAGATTTCATTGAAAGTAAATTAAAAGTCTGTTTACATGACCCTGCTAATGCATAAGATGTTTATTATATGTTATTCTGATTCTACACATTTATTGCTTTTCGTTTAAATTCTTTATCTAAATCTTAATGCATCTAAAACACTTTATCCTATAAAACTCGACACAGAATATATAAAGTGATCAAACTCCATGAGTTACACAAAGACATTAAATCTGAAAAATAAAACACGTATTAAACACATAAATAAATGTAAACATACCTGATATTGTCGAAGTTGTGATGCGCTGGTGTTTAAAAAGTCAGAGTTTCGCAGTGAACGTTTATAAACGTTTATACAACGTCCCTCAGCTCTCCATCACTGGCGGTCCGGGTCCCAGTGACGCGCACCGACCGGGTCGGACTTTCTAAAGAGACCCAAACTCCTCCCACCAACACCCGGACACCCCCGAACACCGACCGCGCGTGGCCGCTCGTGCCCCGCGTCCCCCCGCTTCACTGCACCGTTCGTTCCCCGCTGGTGCTGGTGGGAGTGTTTGCAACACCCTCAAAATAAAACCCTTAAAATACTGATGAGAGCTTCTGATATTATGCATGTGTGAGAATGAAGAATCATTAAGGTTAAGACAGAAATTAATTCACATATTTTGACATGAGGGCAAAATATTTCTTTTTATTTTAGTGATGCCTGTGCTGAATGTTTCTACATTAAGGGACCCTTATGTCCCCCTGTGTTAAGTGGGTAGAGGGGTCCGGTCGCCTCTCTGACAGATGGGTTCTTGTTTTTCATCTTCCCTCCTTCTCTCTCTCTCTCAGACACAGACTCACTCACTTAGACCTGGACTGAATGAATGAATACAACAGAAATTAAAGTCATGCCTCTTGTGATATTTATAAAAGCAGGAGTGAGTTTCACTGATGGGTGAATCTCTGATGAACATTTCAAACAAAAATGTTTACACAAAACTGTAACTTTTTTAAAACACCACTTAAAAAGTTTTTAATATGATATATAACATTAATAAAATGTTCTACTAACATTGATTACTTTGAGAAACCTTTAGCCAATGTTCTGAGAACGTTTCCTGTAAACTTCTGCTGTCTGGTACAGTAAGTTTTATATATTGGCCAGTACTGACATCTAGTGGTTATAGTCACGAACCCAGTACTGACTGTTTAAGTCTATAATCTTTGATACTATGCATTAAGATTAAATTGCTTTAAAAGAATGAATGGCATCTGATTCATGACATTTAATAACATACAGTAATTACTGTCTGTTTCACACAGACAAACACACAGGTTTGAGAGGTTATAGCAGCTGTAGTGTTTACACCAGCGTCTCAGTGACAGAAACTCGATTCTGGCCGACATACAGACACCAGCTGAGAGATGGTCTTACTGAGACCCTCCTACACACAGCATCACCTCACATGTCCTCCTCCGTTATTCCTCCCATCTGCAAGCATCTCTCCTCTCTCTCTGCTTTCAGAGGACACAGATGCAGTTTATCTGACAGGCTTTAGTGGGAGAAAGAGACATTTAAAGAAACAGCGATGGCACCGAAGCGAGAAGCAGCCATTAAGAAATCTCCATCAGGAGGGACATTAACAAGCCACGGACCACCGCTTCCGTGTCCCACCACAACCCCTGCATCCCCGAAACCCACTCCTGAGATGAAGCCGAGGATGTTACGTGCCTCTGATTTACCCTTTGACCCCAACACTTTGGAGGTAAGTTATACCCCAAACTTTAATTGGTGATTTAGTTTTCAAGAAGACATTAAATGTCAGTCAATCCTTTGGTTAATCAATAAGATGAGAACATCTCAAACATCATGTTAGCAACACAACGGTCAGGGGTTCGATTCCCACATAACAAATGTACTGATAGGATGTATAATCAGACGTTAAAGATGTATCCATTGATACACTCTGTATGTAGTCTTCAGACTGCAACACACAAATCACAGCAGAACTGAATTCAGTATCACTTCTGAATAAAACATGAAGGAAATCTTTCATGCCACATGCAAACTGTGTCAACAGACTGAAATAAAAGAGGATACTGTAGCTATAACAGCACTGAGAAGTACAAAACCCTTCAGTTTGACTGAAATTTACTGTATTATCTCATTATTCCTGTTTTAATTCATAGACCAGTTTGTTCACAAACTCACACCAGGAACAACAGAAAGACACAGAAGGTCTAGAAGTTTGTTTGTGTTGGAAACTGAAGACCATTTTTTCCAACCATTTGAATGGTTTGATGACACATGAAACCAGCGCAGTTAAACCAGTAATGTATTACTGGTTTATTGTATTACTGGTTTATTGTATTTCAATGCACAGCATTGAATCTCACCGTGAGCTGCGTGGCTGTGCGTGGTGACGTCACGCGCTGACCTCATCACGCAGCAGCGCTCCTCGTCACGCTCCCGCCGCGGCTCACGTACAAACACAGGAAATAAACTTCTGCTGCAGATATGGTGCGTGTGTAAATTCACATTCAGTTTAAATGCTTTTAGTCAAATGAATGTGAGTATATATATGTAAACTAAATGTACGTTTGTGAGTGAAACGGGCCAGTCGCTGGATGAAGTGTCGTTAGCCTGCGTGACGCTAGCTAGCTAATAAGTTTATCGTTTGGAGAATAACTAGTACATAAAAAGTGTCCACACACGTGTAAATGCTTAACTAATGTCGTTTACAGAAAACCACGAGCTTTGTAAATAGCTTATGGATATTAAAGAATAAGTTTTGGCTTGTTAGAGTTAAAACGCGTGTCAGTTTCTTTAGCCGTGGAAACGTCTTGAGCAGTTCGCGGACTGAGTGTTTATGTCAGTGGATCTTACAGCCACACACGTGTTTTTATTAGGAATCAGTTTAATTCAGAGCTGTTTTGTGCATCATTTCACATTCATGAGTGTCGATCTGTCCTCAAACAGTCTGACTTCAGCGAAGACCAAATTCTTGGTAAGTGTCTCTCGTCTCAGAT
>JBAJNP010013081.1:0-12559 GCA_036877545.1 Yasuhikotakia modesta | reverse complement strand
AATTTAATTAAAATAAATGAAAATCTTACAGCTGTGCTAAGGAAGGACAGAGCACGGAAAGCCCTTCACCCATGCCATTGGATTCCGTCGTTGGACCAGTGGGTGGTCATCGTGCAACACAAAGCCTGCAACATACGTCATCAGTGCTTCTTGCTCTAAAGCACTTCCTATCACCCCTCAAGGGCCAACACACCCAATGAGTTTAGTCCATACTGACAACACCACAGTGGTCTTTTACATGTGTTTGAATCCTCAATGAGATCCTTCTGATTCAAACACTTGCATCACAAATACATATTCACATGCCTCAAATGATACATTAATACAACTTTCCCTCTTCTCTCTATTTACATTCCTCCATTTCCCTCTTCTCTCTGTTCGTAATGAAAGCAGCAGCAGTGGGCAGGGCTTATGAATGAGCTACTACTATTGACACATAAGTGATTTAGTGAATCTTTAGTTGTCTTTTCATTTTTTTCTTGCATTTGGAATTATTTTGAACCTCTTTGCTAGTAGCCTGGGTTACCTGGGTTACACTGTACCTGAATGCCATGATGCATATGTGGCCAAGACTGTGTCTGTACGCAGAGGATCATAACAAGTGCATTTACATTTAGTCATTTAGCAGATGCTTTTATCCAAAGCGACTTACAAAGTTGGGAAAAACAATAGAAGCAATTAGAGCAAAAAAAAACAACTAGGCAAAGTGCAATAATATTGGTCTCGGTTAATATACCACAGAGAAAGATGTTAGATGTTTTTTTTGTTTTTTTTTTAAGGAAGATAGGAAAGGATAGTAGAGAGGGGAAACACTGTACTAGTTGGTCAGATGTTGACGGAAGAGGTGAGTTTTGAGCCGTTTTCTGAAGACTGTAACAGAATCCGCTAATCTTGTGGCAAGGGGTAGATCATTCCAGAGGCATGGGACACATCTGGAGAAAGTGCGTGAGAGTGATTTTACCCCCTTGTTTGATGGTACCACAAGTCGTTGTTTGTTTGCAGAGCGTAGGGAATGGGGTGGGTACATATGATTGAACCATTGGTGGTTTTGTAAGCCAAGAGGAGAGATTGAATTGGTTGCGAGCGGCTATAGGAAGCCAGTGTAACCTAACGAAGAGAGGAGTGATGTGCGCTCTCTTCGGCTCATTGAAGAACACTCTCACTGCTGCATTTTGTATCATTTGAAGAGGTTTGGTTGTACAAGCTGGAAGACCAGCAAGAAGAGAATTACAGTAGTCCAGTTTGGACAGGACAAGAGCCTGGACAAGAGTTTGAGTGGCATGTTCGGACAGGAAAGGTCTAATTCTTCTGATAAGTGCATCTATGTCTATGTCTATGCATTTATATCTAGAAGCGCCATTCTGGCAAACCTACATCTGGTCCTCAGACATTTTGTCTCTCTTGAGGGTTCTTCTGTCTTAGGCTCGGCGGTCAATCTAGACAACCATCTGTCTGATTTGGAAACTACAGGTCTGGCCCCTGATGGAGTCAGCTTCTAAATCCTGGTCCCTCAACCAAGGTTGTACAAACCATTCTGAGTTCCAGAGCTCCATCTACTAGGAGACTGCATGCCCTGAAGTCTTTGGGTCATTGTGTCAGCAATACATGTTGACCCGGTCCACTGCCCTGTTCAATGCTGTTTAATCAATAGACCCTGTCTGTTTGGATTTTTACCCTGGTTTTGTTAAGGCCACCTTAGACTAGATTCCATATTTTCATGGTGTTTGCTGCTGCTGTGTAAAACAAGTGTAACAGTAATCAAGACACCAAACTTAAGTAAGAGTCATGACATAAAACAAAGAAACACAACCCACTAATCCCAAGTTGTGAGTTTTTTAATAGTACAATAAAATCGTAAAAAGCACATTAGACTCCTCATCAGTAACATTTTTGAAAAATTAAATAATAAGTCACAAAACAAAACACATGGAGGTCTCTGGTTTAAGAACTAGTTGTGTTACTAGTTAAGCAGTAGTTAAGTCTGTACTCTTTAGTCCAGTAGGAGGGCCAATCATTTGGCCATTGCAATCTTAGCTGTTAGCTCATTTTCCATACTTCTCATTAGTGTGAGGCATTCTTACAGTAATTTAATGAGCAGAGTAATGATGGTTAGCACAGGTCGCTGGAGTGGGGCTGTCGTGGACAGCCCTGTACCACGGCAGATGCCGTCTGCCTGGTCTAGAACATTTGAAGCCCAGCAGCCCATAGAGACTCACAATAGCATCTGTTTGCCAAGGCCTGAGATCTATTCTGCCCCAGAAAACTGTGATTATGGAACTTGATTGCCATGTCTGTGATAACGATAAGAAGCCAACATGGTGTGCCAAGATGTTTTATTGCATTAAGGGAAAAGACAACTGCAGGGAGAAATTAACAGTGCTTGAAATACTTCTTTTATGTTGATCTCCATACGGAGCAGTTTGTTCTAACTGGTGGCATATGGTCCTTCTTCGGTGGAATAGCAGAATAAAACATGAAAACGGTTACCTAGTAAATTAAGATAATTACATAGTTAATAAATAATGCACTAACAAAGTTTATTATAATTCTGCATTGTCAAATTCAATTTAATATGCATAGCAGAGCTGGGTTGATACCATTAGTACATTTGGCTGAAATGTAAAAATAAAATATAAAATCTAAGACAAAGTACTCCAATGAAACAAGAAGATAATATGAAAATACAGTTTAATAACAAAACTCAAAACAGCATAATCTAATGAGGATCACACAGAAACAAAGACTGACAAATACCTGAACAAAACCAGAAAACATATAGAAATATATATATAAATATATAGATTTATAAATATATAGATACAAATATAGACACACACTCACACACACACACACACCAGAGGAAGGGAATTAACTAATCAATACACAGGTGGGGGCTAATTTGTAGTTAAGGAGGTGAACAAGAACTCAGTAAAAAGATTAACTCAAATAAGCACTGATTAAACATGGACCACAAGAAACGAGAAACACAAGAATGAAAGACCTGTTTTATACTGATGTATTTTTAGGATTACTCGTTCTGATGAATTCTTCTGGTAAGTTCTATCAGGTTCTATCCCACACAAGATGACTGTTCATTTAATTCATTTAATTCAAATTCATTTACTACATGCTCAAAGCTGTACATTCATACTTAAGATGGAAAGATTATTACCAGTGAGCTTATCACAGTTTAACTTACAGTTTAACCTACTGATAGATTTAACCTACTGATAGATTTAACCTACTGATAGATTTAACCTAATTTCAGTAGCACCCAAGTGAGATGTCCCCCACCACACAGACCCTCACATTTACATTTACACAGGTTGTTATATATTCCAACCACGACTTGCACATCTCATTGTTTTAGTTCTGTCTGGTTTGCATTGGGAACTCTGTTAGGTTCTTTTGAAGAGCACAGGGACCTAAACTGTAAAGATGTTCTGGGTTTGGTGTCTAACACATCTTGGGTCACTTCACAGATCTGAGAGAAGCATCTCATCCAGGCCTGAGCGTTTGTTCCAGTATGAAAGGGCTGCTGCAGGTGAACTCTGCCTGCGGTGGTCACTCACACCAACAGGCTTTTTGAAGGGATGATTTTTGCCTCAACCCTTGCTCAAGGCAACCTTGACCCCCCCCCCCAACCCTTCTGCATCTCACCTGTCTCCCTCAGCCCATTCACTCACCACCCCTCTCTTCTTCCGCTACATACTTGTTCTCGTCTCCTAAAGGCAATCGGGTTGAAGCCTATTGCTGCAATCAGAACAGATAAGCTTTTTGGCAGGCGCGGGTGTGGGGGCAGCACCTTGCCTGAGGATGTGACAGTGTTGCCCAAGGCGTTCAGCCCCAGCAGCGGGCTGGCCACTTCCATGCAAACCTTCAGTGAGAGTGAAACTGACAAGTGAGGGGCCACTGCTGGTCCTAATGATGCTGCTGCGGGGAAGGGTGTGGGGCGAGACCAAACGAGATGCTGAGCAGAGATGTGAGGAGGAACCAAATCTATAAATCATGGCAATTGTAGTGCTGGATGGAAGACGTTGGCCTTTGGGTGCGGACGGAGGGACGGATATCAGAAGTGCTTTATTCTAAGTCTTGTGATGTTATACGACAGTTATGGTGAGAAACAGGTCAAAGTTTAAATAATTGTTTACTGGTAATCCTCCCCTCATGGTTACATGTATTTAAAACAATGAATTGCTCTAGATGTTAGTAGTGCTGTAACTTCAAATGTGCAGAAATGCAAATGAGATCTGCCACGGCGAAGACTGTCAATACATACAGACCTAAACGTGTGTGTGTGTGTGTGATAAACATCTGCTATTGTGTTTTACAGAGGTCAAATCTTAAAACTTGATATTCTTAAAAAATCACTTTAAAATCATGTTCAATAATCTTGAACTTTCCTGCAATATTTGGTTTATTGAGCAGGTTATACCAACAGCACCATTTTGATGTATGACAGTGAGACAAAAAGATTATGTGCATTAGATTATGAGATTGTGTGCATGATTAATAAATCTCCTCTTGTCCTTAACCCTTACTGTACATTGATACCGTACATACAGAGTTGACCCCCTCTAAGCAACTGCAGTCCAATTCAGGTCTGTGAAGTGGTCCATTAGTGTGACCCCAACATGGGCCGGCCTCATTCTGTCCTGTTCAGACTGTGAATATTCACACACAGTCAGTCTATATCTGTGAGATGCTTCATCACAGGCTGCAGCGGTTCATCCGCAGGAAGGTCTCTGTGTGTTTATTTAGAGTAACCCACAGCCGGTCAGGATCACACTTGATCCCAAACTATCAGAATCACCACAGCTTCAGCCATGCATAAACGCAGGAAATGCGGTATGAAGGAGCGGTATATATGCGGTATATATTCCAACCAAGACTTGCACATCTCATTGTTTTAGTTCTGTCTGGTTTGCATTGGGAACTCTGTTAKGTTCTTTTGAAGAGCACAGGGACCTAAACTGTAAAGATGTTCTGGGTTTGGTGTCTAACACATCTTGGGTCACTTCACAGATCTGAGAGAAGCATCTCATCCAGGCCTGAGCGTTTGTTCCAGTATGAAAGGGCTGCTGCAGGTGAACTCTGCCTGCGGTGGTCACTCACACCAACAGGCTTTTTGAAGGGATGATTTTTGCCTCAACCCCCTGCAGCGGTTCATCCGCAGGAAGGTCTCTGTGTGTTTATTTAGTGTAACCCGCAGCCGGTCAGGATCACACTTGATCCCAAACTATCAGAATCACCACAGCTTCAGCCATGCATAAACGCAGGAAATGCGGTATGAAGGAGCGGTATATATGCGGTATATATTCCAACCAAGACTTGCACATCTCATTGTTTTAGTTCTGTCTGGTTTGCATTGGGAACTCTGTTATGTTCTTTTGAAGAGCACAGGGACCTAAACTGTAAAGATGTTCTGGGTTTGGTGTCTAACACATCTTGGGTCACTTCACAGATCTGAGAGAAGCATCTCATCCAGGCCTGAGCGTTTGTTCCAGTATGAAAGGGCTGCTGCAGGTGAACTCTGCCTGCGGTGGTCACTCACACCAACAGGCTTTTTGAAGGGATGATTTTTGCCTCAACCCCCTGCAGCGGTTCATCCGCAGGAAGGTCTCTGTGTGTTTATTTAGTGTAACCCGCAGCCGGTCAGGATCACACTTGATCCCAAACTATCAGAATCACCACAGCTTCAGCCATGCATAAACGCAGGAAATGCGGTATGAAGGAGGTGGGGGATGGATACATTAGACTGCAAATGCGGCTTATGTTAGCGGCTTATGACGCAGAAACAATGAGTTTAATACATTCTTTAGTAGCCCCCAAGTGAGGGAACACTGAGAAAAAACTCTCAACTCTCAGGACTTTTAGCATGAAACCTGCATCACGTTCATAAACATTCAGTTTTCACACAAAGAAAGAAGAAAGAAACAAGAAGAAACAAGAAAAGTAAAAAGATTGATTTACTGATGAGAAATGTGATCGAATAAGCATGTGATGTTTATCATCTTCAATGCAGGTGATAGATTGTGATAGATTTCTAATATTTCTAATGCAGTTCTGATATTGCAGAAGATTCCTGGGTGATTTTTCAAGAGTGTTTCCAGGGCATTTAAAGGCACATCCTCACTGGTTTTGAGCTGATTTGTGTGTTTCTCAGCGTGCAGGATGGCAGCTACTCACTCTCTCTTCACCTGGCACACACACACTCCTCTCTGCTGCTTCTGTTGACTGAACCAGAGGAGCAAACCTGAAGGAAAACAACCTGCAGTGTGTTTGCTGACTGATGACACGGGACGTCCCAAACACATCATTGGCAACATAAACCTTGACTGATGAAAGGACATCTGTACTGATGCTTTCAGATATCAGATACCTATTGCACCCGTATTATAGTCAGATAACTGGATAATCACAATAAAATAATTTTATGCTATTAGTCACATTTGTCTTTCATTCAGTTTTTTGAGAGAGTTTGTAACATTGTAGCTCTGAAGGTAAAATGTTAAACTGGTAAAATAATCGTGTGGACACAAACAAACACTATTTATGCCATAAGGTCTCCACTGTTCCATGTGTTAGCAATGTGTTTGCATAAACTGCCTCCTTTCTGAGTAAATTAGTTAGTTATGTACCTAAATAATAATGCATATTTATGGCTCAAACAGCTGAGGGCAGTACTGTGTACTTTGGTATAGTAG
Organism: Yasuhikotakia modesta; assembly: GCA_036877545.1. Lineage (NCBI taxonomy): Eukaryota > Metazoa > Chordata > Actinopteri > Cypriniformes > Botiidae > Yasuhikotakia > Yasuhikotakia modesta. Next base: position 5,852 of record JBAJNP010013081.1, on the reverse strand, counting down.
TGTGGAGAAGAAATTAGTTCAAACCAGTCAAAGAGAAAACATTAGTCGGCTAGGAGAGCACACAGAGATGAGAAAACCGAACGTGCATATTTAAAAAAAAGGTTCACCGCAGCTAAAACTCTGCATGTCTTTTAAACATCAGTCTGTGCCTCTCATGCGCTCAGTGTAAAACAGCACTAGTCCTTTGGCAGATGGCTTTACCACGTTTGGCTTGATTCACTGTTTATTCTGAAACAATCAGCTCATGCTTGTGTTTTTAAGTAACAGCACCGTCATTAATCAAACATGACCTATCCGGCCTTATTTATTCTCTATTTTGCAGGGAAAACCTTTGATGATGGAACACTTAGACAAATGTTTTTACCAGTCAGTCACAAGAGGGTCACAGATCAAATGCTGTCAAACTGATACAACATCAGTCAAAAGCACATGATTTATGATGATAGCTACAGTTAAAATGTTTATGTTGTTATACACACCATTATGCACAGTTGTATCTTTACATATTCACCCACCTCTCTCTGTTGTATTTCCAGACAGTGCAGCTTGTGCTCCTGTAGTTCAGTGTTTGATGATTGTTGTGTAATGTTCTTGTGTTTCTCTTGTTTTCTGTTGTGCTGGATTAAAAACATCACGTTGCTGTTGAATCTTCACTTGTCTGCATCCATTACTGACTCAGTTGATCAGACCGACACAATGCACCATTACACTATAAACCCCTATTACACAAATCTACAATGATTAAAATGCAAAATAACCAGACTTATTTCTGAGAACTGGATGCCACTGATTGAATTTTACTTTTTGAATTAAACCGAATTATTATTTCATCTAAAGAGGGTCTTTACAGTTAAAATATTACTAATAAATAATTTACATAAAAGCCTGTATTACTGTACAGTGAATTTACAAAAACTGAAATCAAATCAAAGGCTAAAATCAAAAGTTTGATTTGGGTCTAGCAGTTAACTCCACACCTCCTGCGCTCTTACTGCAGTGAGGGGGTCCAGCAGTTAACTCCACACCTCCTGCGCTCTTACTGCAGTGAGGGGGTCCAGCAGTTAACTCCACATCTCCTGTGCTCTTACTGCAGTGAGGGGGTCCAGCAGTTAACTCCACATCTCCTGTGCTCTTACTGCAGTGAGGGGGTCCAGCAGTTAACTCCACATCTCCTGTGCTCTTGAAGGTCGAAGGTCAGAGTGTTTGTCTGTCAGCCTCGGCCTGTACACATATCGCTGGGGGAACAGATGTTGGAGGATAGGGCGTGATTATCGCCATAGCGATGACAGCAAAGGGTACTGGGGGTACTTCGCTCACTGAGCGTGGGCTGGTAATTACACGCCGTCCCCCAGGAGACAGATGACATGAGCCTCAGGATCACAGGGGTGTAATTAAAACCCCAGAAACTGTTGTTAATGGACCAGAAGATAAAGGTAGAAGCACCAATAGGGTCAGAAGAGAGACAAAGCTGTTTATATCCGTTTCTTTGTGTAAAAGAAAGTCTAAACACAACAAGTCTGAAACCAGACGATCCACCATTTCAAAAGTGTTTTTGTGGAATTGATGTGGAATTGATGATAAATGGTAGACATTTCTGTAGTGAAGTCTTAAAAATTCACCAGATAAATATTTCTCTCTGTAGTTTATCACAAAAACATGGATTTAATTTAGCCAAAAACCTGTGTGTGAATGCACAAAAGTGTGCTGTTACCGGTACAATCCCACACATTCTCTGTGTTTTTCTAGAAGAACTATAGCTGTGCTTTAAAGATCCTCGTCTCTGCGGAGCTCAAGTATTTCTTTTTAGACCATCAGACACATTTTCTCACAGAATCATCTCTCCAGAAAAACTAGAGCTGCAGCAGAGTGGTTCTTTTACTTTCCCCCTGAGGGGGGTCAGTGTTTGTGGGGTAAATGGCAGTAAAGATCTTTGCCCCTCAACCAGTGTGTGATAAAAACATTTGCCCCGATCAAAGCCTAGGAGGCTGTTAGCGTGTTGCTGTGCAGGTAGTTTTGAGTGGTTGGTATGTCATTGCCAAGTTGTATCTAGGCTGTTCTGTGTGGCTGCTTGGTGGTTGCTAAGGCACGCTGAGGGGTTATAAGCCAGCTGCTATGCAGTTGCTGTGTGGTTTTTATTGCTACGGTCAAGTACATTATATTTGTACAGCCACATTACTTTTTACACATTTTGTATTACATATTACTATGCAGTTGCTTTTATCAGATGTGTCATAGCAGGATGAGTTGTACGCTGAGGTTCAGTATGTTGCAGCTGTAACACTAAAGAACAGCGCAACAGGTCACAGAATAACCCATAAAACAACTGACAACTGAACTGAAGCTAAGTGTGCTTTTACAGAGTGTGCAGCATGTCTTATTACTGCTGCAGTGTGCAATGAGATTTCACTACAAGCATATAATCTGGCTCCAGCAGTAGGTGCAGACCTGCAGAGAATTAGGCACACAATACCCACCCAGATAAACGAAGGGCTCTTGGCAGGACATATTTTTAGCATTAACCCACTGACCCAAGAAATGGATGTGCATGAGATTGAGACCTGTGGAAAGCTTTGCATCTTTAAGCTAATTCAATACAGCATGTAGCTGATCTATGATCCACAGAATGCAATACTAGCATCCTGCATACCACACAGAGTTTGTTTCGGTTATCACATTTCAGTCAGACAGTCTGTGTTGCACATATTATGTTATGTCTTATTACTCTAGAAATAACAAAAGCAACATGTAATCAGAAGTTTCTGATTACATCAAAGGTTGTCTGATTTGGTGACACCTCTTACATGTCCTGCATAACATTTTCTGTGGTAATTATTAGGCATATATACACTTTTCCTTCTTCATGTCTATAAATCTGCGGGAAAGGCTGAAGGAAATCTCTCACCTGGAAGCTGCTGATGTTGGTTTGGGCTTGTGTTAAGCACTGAGAAACCCCTGCTTTATGAACCAGTGTGTCTTTTTCATGACTTATTTAGTCTTTTGTCTTGGGTGAGGGATGAATAATTTATGTGGGAGACAGATATTTTTCCCAGACTCTAATGAGAGCCTGTGGAGCCGGAGCCCGAGATCTTTCTGGATGTTTGATGTAATCACATTTTGTTTTCCAAAGGGTCTGCAGGGTCAAGGACGGCCAACACTGGAGATATTTTGTAAGTCAGCAGAGGCTCAGAATCCAAAGCACATGTTGTTTTTGGGGTCAGGAATGTTGACAGGCAGCAGCAGAGGGTCAAACCCTGCAAACCTGACTTCATGACCCGTAACACACATCTACTTGTGATTTTAAAGTGCATTTCCCCTTTTTGTATGTTACATCAGTTACATAAGATGCCTTTAGCTGCTCAGTGGTTCCTCAACATGGGGCATCTAACTTTTTGATACGGATAATTTTGTGCAATCTTTGAGCTGCCCTGACCTAAAACAGGCTGTTTAATCAATACAAAGAAGATAAAGGATGTGTAATTTGTCCAAGTCAGTATGGAGATCCATGTACAATCAGCCTCATTGGATCAAGTGTCTGGGGTAAGAATTAACAGGTCGGGGTCCCCTGAGGGTCTGTGGAGGGTTTCAGGGCCCCTGAGACCGTTCAGAGTGTGTGGAAAATCTGCAAAGTTCAGCTAAAATAAGTAGTCCACATTCACTGAAAGGTGACATTTAAAGTGAAAGTGACATGTTTTAGTCAGTTATGGTTATCCAAACCTCTGCAATTAACCCCTCACTAGTAAGGAGTGAACATTATCCACCAGCTAGACCAGCACAAAATCAGCATAAAGCAGCTTGGAGCATCACGTCATCACATCAATCAGTGAAGTTCTCCAGTGACTGTCCATGACCTCCCCCAGACCTGCACGAGTTCAGAGTCATGACTGCTGACTGTGAAGGTGTGTTCATGTGTGCTTCATCACAGCAGCTATAAGTCACCCTGATAAAGCACCTCAGGCCACCACAGGACTCTGTCCCCAGAGTGGAGTCACTGCTGCCTGGAGACATCAAACGTGCTGTAAGGTCAGATCAAAGACAAAAGCTGCTGTCCTAAATTAACACAAAATATAACCTGCATTAAATAAAAATGATAAACTCCAACAGAAAATCAGCCATCTTTAATGTGTCTTTAAGGACAATTGAAGTCATTTTCAGTTGATAAGACTTACATCCCACATTTATATGCAGAATCAAGCAACAGTAACTCATGTGTAGCTTCAACCAGTGGCATGGTTGGCAGTTAATGCTGAAACACTTTCAGTAAAGGTGACACACAGAACGGCTCCTCCTGAGATGGGACAGTTTTCTGAAAGCCTTGCTTGTCTTGTTTGCCTTCCTGTTAGCTCAACTGATAGACCATTGCATTAACACTGCAAAGGTTGTGGGTTCAATCCCAGGGGAAGCCAAGTCCTGAAAAATATGCGTACCTTAAATTTACTGTAAGTTGCTTTGGATAAAAGCGTCTGCCAAATGAATAAATGTAAATGTCTTCAGCTGAAGCATGCATGTGGGATCTGGAGTGAGATAAAAGTGAGAAGATGATAAGAGATATTTCGTTTTGGATGAATTGTTCTTCTATAACAAAACTGCACAACCACCTATAAAAGAAGTGAAGAATCAAAAGGTCTCTAAGGATCTTCTGTCAGGCCAACCTTTGGTTCTAACTAGAGCCTTTATTTTTAACATTGAGCTGATTTGTTAGAACAGGTCTAGGTGGTAAAATATCTCTGAATGTTCTCCACAGGAAATCAAACCCAGAACATTTTTGATCAAAGCAGCCTGAGATGACAAGATTTTTCATGACCTCTGTGGAGTGGTAATCCAATCTGTGCTGTATCTCTATGAAATGTCTGTCCTCCAGGGGTTGAGCTCGATGAAGGAGTCATTTTTAAGTCTGTCAAAAAATAACATTTATTATTTGAATCGTTTGATCTTGCTACTCACTTTTTGTTCAGAATATTTCTCTCCTAAGTTTGATACTGTTGATTTGTCACAGTAAGATACGTTTGATATCAATTAGTTTAGTTCCTGGAGCTCTCTGTGAGCTGTTATGAGAGATGCCTGAGCAACTGACAGCCTCAAATAATAACCAGAAATTGAAGGTCAGTCAATGATTAGCCGTCACTCCAACAGTGCTGAAGAGGAAAAAATCTGACCTTTGCTCACACAGGGATCTGTTCATGCATCTGGTTGGCCATTGTGAGAGAAGGGGCGGAGGAATGTAAGGAGATGAATCTCTTCTTAAAGGTAAAGTGTGGACATTTGCACCATTGTCATTTTCCAATGGTCAACCTTAAGTGTAAACTCATTCCTAACTTCGGTTGAGTGTGAAGCTCCAATAAACAGATGCATGTCAATAGTGAACTCAATGTGACAGGAGACAACCTGAAACAACACCTAAAAAAAGACGCACTTCATCTTTAAACTTTTTAAACTTTAACATATTCATGGCAAGAAGCAATATTTAGTAACATCCTCAGTGTTAATAATGACCTGTACAGTGTTCCTGTACCAGTGTTAATAATGACTTGTATAGTGTTCCTGTACCAGTGTTAATAATGACTTGTATAGTGTTCCTGTACCAGTGTTAATAATGACCTGTACAGTGTTCCTGAACCAGTGTTAATAATGACTTGTACAGTGTTAATAATGACTTGTATAGTGTTCCTGTACCAGTGTTAATAATGACCTGTACCAGTGTTAATAATGACCTGTATAGTGTTCCTGTACCAGTGTTAATAATGACCTGTACCAGTGTTAATAATGACCTGTATAGTGTTTCTGTACCAGTGTTAATAATGACCTGTACAGTGTTAATAATGACTTGTATAGTGTTCCTGTACCAGTGTTAATAA
>JBAJNP010013080.1:0-12561 GCA_036877545.1 Yasuhikotakia modesta | reverse complement strand
GAGACTGTATGAGTCTAACGGAGACTGTATGAGACTAACAGAGACTGTATAAGACTGCATGAGACTAACAGAGACTGTATGAGACTAACAGAGACTGTATGAGTCTAACGGAGACTGCATGAGACTAACGGAGACTGTATGAGACTAACAGAGACTGTATGAGTCTAACGGAGACTGCATGAGACTAACGGAGACTGTATGAGTCTAACGGAGACTGCATGAGACTAACAGAGACTGTATGAGACTAACAGAGACTGTATGAGTCTAACAGAGACTGCATGAGACTAACAGAGACTGTATGAGACTAACAGAGACTGTATGAGTCTAACAGAGACTGTATGAGTCTAACGGAGACTGTATGAGACTAACAGAGACTGTATAAGACTGCATGAGACTAACAGAGACTGTATGAGTCTAACGGAGACTGTATAAGACTGCATGAGACTAACAGAGACTGTATAAGACTGCATGAGACTAACAGAGACTGTATGAGACTAACAGAGACTGTATGAGTCTAACCGAGACTGCATGAGACTAACACTGTTGAATGAAGGCTATTATTCGCTGTTATTGCACGAGGAGCGCGCGCGTGACACCCTGCAGCTGCGCGTGCCGCTCATTTCTCCCCGCGTCGCGCATAAGTAACACAACGGCAGAGAAGCGCAAATACTGACGCACCTTTATGATCCTGCGCGGCAGTCCAGACATCTCGCTTTACACGCGTTTACGACGCTCCTGCTCGCAACGCCTCGCGTTCAGCTGCACCGCGCATGCGCGCAAACCTTCCGGCAATAACGTCATCATGCGCTCCATCAGTTTTTTCTGGGAGATGTAGTTTAATATTCTGTACACAAACTCTACTTTTATACCGGTGTTCGTTTTATTTTATTTATTTAGATATTTGTCTATTTGGTCCTTAAGTTACTAAAATATTTATATAGAATTATAGGGCAAATAGCTATAATCTATTTACAATACAAATTCATTCAAAATATATTTCAGCACTTAAATAATGACATGTATTAAAAATGCAAAGAATAAATAGCAAGTAAATGAGACGTCTCTTGTTCTGTGAGATTTTCATGTGAAGATTTTGACCAATATAAAGCAAATGCATTTTAATGGGTCTTAGAGCAAACGTTTGCACAGCTTATAAATACGGTGCTGTTATAAATATATGCTGCTAAACACACAAATATTGAAGCGGAGTAACACACATCCTCAGCTGATTCAGTAGATTTATTTCATGTGTAAAACTCTTCCACACAGATGAGAGAAGAATTCAGAACTCGCGCTCTTTGGGTGGATTTGTGTTTCTGCGTCTGCTGTGATACCTGTCAGGAGAAACAGTCACACATCAATCATCTGCAGTGAGACACTGTCAGACTGTTGTTGACAGGCACTTACTGTCCGACGGGGTACCAGCGGTGTTTGGTTGTGAAGAACATCTGGCTGAGTTCCTCTATGGTTGGTGTCTGTTTGTGGTTCAGAACTTCTGAACTCAGTTTGGCTCTAAGCACCTGCTCGTGTGTTTCTGCCTGGTCGTCTGCAGCACGCGCTCTTGAGATGGGCTGCAGCACAGGAATCAGACACAAACACAGATATTAGAACAGACAACTACTGTCTCCACTCATCTGTCTGACAGGCTGCTGCAGGACGCACGTGTAAGATATACAATAATAAGTGACATCACATCTACCTGTGTGACGTCATAGGGGACGTCCACCGACGGGTGAAAACACACAATAGTTTTGCCATCAGACGTCACTCCAATCTCCACATCACTGAAACATGACACAGACACATCAACATAAATACGCATTTACTCTGTTTGCCTTAAAGACAATAGTGTAGATACTCGTATAAATGTCATTTAAATGACGTGCTATATTTCTAGTGTATAATGCTCAAACACAACAGCGCGATTATATTACGTCACCTGCTGCTGTCGGCGGACGGAACACTAACAGTTGACTTGTTGTGAGATGAAGAAACAGATCCAGCTACAACACGAGTAACACAATGATGAAAACAGTAGATTAAATAACACGACCTTTACTTTAATGCATCACAAACAGTCTCACCTCTCACATGTTTCACGTTTCTCCTGCAAACGCAGTTAAACACGTAACTCAGTCCTCTAACGCGACCCGCCGCCATGTTCCCACGCGCCGAACCAAACCCGGAAGGGGAGGAGCCGAGTTACCTTTAAAATATATAAACGTGTTTTAAAAATGACAGTTAACATATTTCTGCTTTATTTTAGTCGCCATCGTTGGTATCTCTGAATGTGAATAAAACAGAGAGCGTTTTCAAACTCTCTGTGATTTTGTTGTTTGTTAGAAGAAGACGGCGGCCATTTGGGCCACGACGCCCTCTAGCGTTAAACTCCCGCTGCGACGATCTGCGCTGACCTTCTGCTTAATTTATTCTAGCGTGCAACGCAAACAAACGTCCGGGTGGGAAACAATCTTCCGGCTGTTTTACACCAAATACCGCCTCAGAAAAACTCTGTATTAATTCTGTGTGTTAATAAGGGTTTCAGTTGAACATCATTTATATTTAATGCAGTGATTCGCGTACCGCGAGTGCTAAGCGTACAGCGATTCAAAGTATAAGATTAATTTATGTTGTAATATATCATTCAATATTATATTGTTTAATTATATCCCAAGTAAATTTAGGTTTACTGGTTGCCGTGTAAAAGATTTTAACCGATACATACAAAAACAACAAACCTACCGCCAGTCCCCTGCAGTACCAATGTGACCCACAGGAGGGCAGCAAGACACGCTGCTCTGACCATAAATCACTCGGTGTGAATGAATTTAACTCTCGTTTCTGTTTCATGACTGATGTGATGATGCTACAGACCACAGGAGAAACTGTTGATTTAACAATACAGACAAACATGTCAATGGTAGAAACGTAACATTTGTTTTAAGAAATTATTTATCAGCAGAGATGAATCTGCATGAAAAGTCCCAGAACACAAACTGCAACTGTTATATCAGAATCAGCTTTATTGCCACTGTCAGTTAACCGCATGAACAGACATTAGAAACAACAAGTATAAAAAAAGTAGAAATAAATCATAAAACATTCATTTGGACAATAAAAGTCTTTTGCTCCTGCTAGTCTGTGCGCTGCGCGTCGCGCTGTGATGACGTCAACACGCACTACACGCGCATGGGGCGCTTGACCGATAATTTGGGAAATTAAGTTAAAAAAATGTGAATATTGTTCAGGATTGATATGATTTTTTATGAAACACAAGGCGTGATAGTTTTATTATATTTTGTAATTATTATGGGTCAATGTTTCTATCCAAGCAAGTATTGATGAGTGTATTATAAACAATTATAAACAAGAGCCACGAAACATTATAATAAAATAAACTTCTAATTTGTAAAAAAAACTTGCGTTCAAAACATATGCAAATATATGCATGTGTAATATTTCATAAAGAGGTAGCAAATATTGAAAAACATAAACGCAATGTTGGTTAAATGTTAAAGCAATGTTTAAAATGTTATTTAAACATTTGTTACAAAATGTTACAAGGTTTAAAGTAAAACACGTGGTTCAGGACAAAACCATAAACCCTTTATTACCTCACATGTGATCGACGGCAGGTGGCGCTGCTGGACAAACCTTAACAACCCCTCAACCCTTCATACTGGAGACGGTCGTTACTGTAAACGAGGGGCTGTTCAATAATAAAGGGTCTGTGTTTGTTTCTGCAGTTCTGATCACACGTTACGTACAGGACGCAGTTTGAACACGTCATGTCTCATGATGACTCGCATGTATTACTCCGTTAGATGTTAAATGATGTCGTCATATGAGTGAATGTAACGCTTCTCACCATCAGTGTGTCTCTGCCTCTGGTGTGTTAACAGCTCCATCTGTGTGTCCTTCACCTTCAGCTGTTTCAACACGTCCAAAGCAACGATTAGACGTGTGACTGGTAACTCCACAACATGTACATGTGGCTTCTTTCTGTAAGAAGCTGTGAACGGAAAAACGTCTTTTATGGAGAGAATTTATCTAATGTTTTGCATTTTAATGTTTCTGAATGTATTCACACAAAATGAAAAGATTATGATGTGTCTTTGTTTGTGTGTTTATTGTGTGTTTGTTTCTACTGTGAGGTTTGATCTTCCTCCTGTATGAAAATGACGGGCAAGTTTCTCATCGTTGGAGCTCTGATACGAGGTCCTGCTTCTCAACATACAGTAACATATGAAAACAACTTATTTCACCTCACTGAGAGATTAAATATTAGTGCTATTGATTAAATATTAGTGCTATTGATTAAATATTAGTGTTATTGATTAAATATGAGTGTTATTGATTAAATATTAGTGTTATTGATTAAATATGAGTGTTATTGATTAAATATTAGTGTTATTGATTAAATATTAGTGCTATTGATTAAATATTAGTGCTATTGATTAAATATGAGTGTTATTGATTAAATATTAGTGCTATTGATTAAAGATTAGTGTTATTGATTAAATATTAGTGCTATTGATTAAATATTAGTGTTATTGATTAAATATTAGTGTTATTGATTAAATATTAGTGCTATTGATTAAATATGAGTGTTATTGATTAAATATTAGTGTTATTGATTAAATATTAGTGCTATTGATTAAATATGAGTGTTATTGATTAAAGATTAGTGCTATTGATTAAATATTAGTGCTATTGATTAAATATTAGTGTTATTGATTAAATATTAGTGCTATTGATTAAATATTAGTGCTATTGATTAAATATTAGTGTTATTGAATAAATATTAGTGTTATTGAATAAATATTAGTGTTATTGAATAAATATTAGTGTTATTGATTAAAGATTAGTGTTACTGCTTGTACATTTCATCATTATAAACTCTGTTACACTTTTTTTAAAGTGTATAACGGAGTTTGTTGTCTGTATTCAAAATAAACGGAGTTTGTTGTCTGTATTCATTTGAGGGTTTGTGTTTAACAGGCGTTTTGTGTGGCTTCAGTATCAGTCTGCCAGGGAAGATAAATGTTCTGAGTGGGTCGTGTGCTTTCATTCCCTGTACGTTTGAGGTCCAGGCGGATTTTACCCAGCACCTCACTGACAGTATAGGGAGGCTGTGGTTTAAAGGCACACAGTTAGTGTTTGACTCCAGATATTTCAGCTCATCACTTCTCAAAGGCTTTCTGTTTGGCAAAGCCACAGAGAGAAACTGCACGACTCTCTTCACTGATGTCACACAGAATAATGAAGGGACCTACAGGTTCAGACTGGATGGCTCTGGACTAAAATATACTTATCTAAATGTTTTGGAAATAGACGTCATAGGTGAGTGTGTTTCTTTAATAAAACAATGATCTGTGTGTAACTCATTTGAATAAACTGTGTGTCAGTGTTACAGTAAACAGCTTATGTTAGATAATAAACAAAGCCATTTATAACACTGACACAGCTGATGACACTGTTTGCGGTCTGATACCCAAACTCTGTCTGATGTCTGCATGTGATCAGACTCTCCACCCAAACCCTCAGTGATGTTGTACCAGGAGCATGAGGAGTTGTTGGAGGGGAGATCTGTGAGTCTGCGCTGCTCTGCTGAGATTCTCTGCTCCTCTCATCTGCCGACTCTCACGTGGATCTCCTCCACCAAACACCTCCTCAACGACAGCGTCACAGAACGGCAGCATCAGAACGGAAGCCGTCTGATCTCTGATCTGATCTTCACTGCAACGTCTCAGCAGCACAACGATTCATTCACCTGTATCATCTCATACCAGCTGCAGAACCGCAGAACATCATCACATGAGTCCCTCACGCTCCACGTCCAGTGTAAGACAGCAGGAGATTCTGTCATGAACACTGCCTCAGACCTTTAATGTTCTTCCATTTTCTCTTCCATTAGATGCTCCTAAAAAGACATCAGTGTTTGTGGTTCCGTCCGGTTCTGTGCTGGAGAACCAGGCAGTGAATCTGAGCTGCAGCAGTGATGGTAACCCAGCTGTGAACTACAGCTGGTTCAGATACACCGACAGACGGCTGGAACATCTGACCACTGGACCACATCTGATCCTGAATGAGACCAGGTTGACACACAGCGGCTTATATTACTGTACTGCTCAGAACCGACACGGCACTCAGAACTCATCAGTGCTGCTGGACATCCAGTGTGAGTATTAAAGAGACATTAAATAATGATGATTTTGGGGGGGACTGTCCCTTTAACTGTAAATATTGTCCATGTAGTGACACATTTTTCTGCATTAGCGCATCAGATGTTTAGAGTAATGAAGTGTCTGTGTGTTACACAGCTCACACTGCTAGTCTAAAGATTGATCATAACACTGAATGTGTTTTTATCATGTTAAAACGCTCTGATCTTAAGAGCTGAACTTAAACACTTAACATGAGCTGTGCAGACGAATGTGTTGTGTTTGTGTAAACATTTCTTCACAAAACTAAAGTAATACATTAAAGAAAAACAGCAGCCCAAACACAAGATGCATGTTTGGTTACTGTATAATTTACAAACTTTCATTTGTGCTATTTTACAGTTTCTATGAATTTACAGTAAAATTGAAAATACATAATAAAAACGAGTAATAGTAAAGAAACAATTTAATCAATGTGTGTCCAAAGATTATGTTCTCTTCCATTAGATGCTCCTAAAAACACATCAGTGTTTGTGGTTCCATCCGGTTCTGTGCTGGAGAACCAGGCAGTGAATCTGAGCTGCAGCAGTGATGGTAACCCAGCTGTGAACTACAGCTGGTTCAGATACACAGACGGACGGCTGGAACATCTGACCACTGGACCACATCTGATCCTGAATGAGACCAGGTTGACACACAGCGGCTTATATTACTGTACTGCTCAGAACCGACACGGCACTCAGAACTCATCAGTGCTGCTGGACATCCAGTGTGAGTATCATTAATTCTTCATCTGTTTTACATGAACAATAAAACAGAACAAACTGACTTTAAGTTGAAATCTTGTTCCTCTTTGAGATTTAAATGTAATTCTGCTTTGGTTTCAACAACTGATTACAACATACATTTACATCTGTTGGACTTTTACAGAAATACAGTGTTTGGACATCAGTAAATTTACAGGAACTTACACACACATAATGCAACAGGATTTCAGTTTCATCTGTTCAGTTGTTTGTCAGTTTTCCTGTGATGTTGTACTTTATACTGTTTTTATCTTCACGGACACAGAATTTGAATCTCTCTTTAATAACGTCACACGTTTTATAATGAGGAAAGTGTTAAATAAAACCTACAGAATAACATAATCTGTGTACCAGCTGTTCTTTACAAACAGGAAACAAACTGTTGTGTCATTCACATTTCAGTAAAGGAAGTTAAAGGTTTTAGGAATGTTTATGCTTAGGAGTTATGCACAGCAACATCCACAGCTCATAAACTCTTTTCTTTATTAGATGCTCCTAAAAACACATCAGTGTTTGTGGTTCCATCCGGTTCTGTGCTGGAGAACCAGGCAGTGAATCTGAGCTGCAGCAGTGATGGTAACCCAGCTGTGAACTACAGCTGGTACAGATACACAGACGGACGGCTGGAACATCTGACCACTGGACCACATCTGATCCTGAATAGCAGCAACCCAATACATGTTTGGTGGTACTACTGCAAAGCTCAGAACCAACATGGGGTCCAAACCTCAGACAGAATCCTGATAAATGTTATCTGTAAGTGCTAATGACATGAACCTCAGAGGAAATGATGTTAAGGTGTCAGTGTCATAAACATCAGCTGGTTCTCCTTCAGATGCTCCTCAGATCTCCAGCGCGTCCTGCAGCAGAGGTGCGCTCATGCTGGAATGTGTCTGTGAGGTTCATGGGAACCCCAGCCCTGCGCTGGAGTGGCATCTGTCTGGACATCCTGTCAGGAATTCTTCAAGCACATCCATTGTGCAGGAGACGTATGGAACCAGATGGATCAGAACCGCCCTCACCGTCCGTCCGCCGCTCACAGACACGCTCACGCCGCAGTGTGTAGCCGTCAACACCCGCGGCTCGGCCAGACATCAGTTTCACCTGATTGCTCCTGAACAACCGTCACGTGAGAGACACACTCAGTCCAGAGTTAACCTCACTCATCCATCGCTGATGACTCTGTGATTCTCATTTATTGCTCTCTAGGTCTCCACACTGTCTCCATGCTGGTTGGAGCTTGTGTCGGCTCAGTGCTGATGTTGTTGTGTGTTGTGTCAGTCTTCTGCATGCGGTGAGTAGATCAAAGGTTTGATGAGAAAATATAACAAATATTTCAGTGTGTTTATATACAAAATATACGACTTCAAGCAATGTGATCCTGTAGTGTTTTTTTAATCTTTTTTTATCACTGCATGTTATTTAAAACTGTCTCTTTGTAATCATGATATCATCAGATTAAAGTTGCTTTGCCTTTTAATAAACTTTAAATCAAGATCTTTATGATGTGTTGCTGTGTGATGAATCTAATATAAACCGTGTTTTTCAGAAAACACATTTGCACGCCGTCACAGACTCAACAAAATTCAATCAAACCCCCTCAGAGGGAAGATGTGAGTGATTATAAGAGTTCATGTTTGTTTGCTTTTACTGCTTCAGTGACCTGCTGTTTTTACAGTAAGCTTACAGTATGTCCTTTGTCCCAATAATAAAATGTTATTGCCTGTTAGGCTGCTGTGCTGGATAATGAGGAGCAGTTTGTTTATGCTAATAAAGCCATGATGTCATCAGCTGATGACATCACACAGCATCCATCAGAATCTCTTCATTATTGCTCCGTTCGCTTCACAAACACTAAAGAGGCGTCAGGTGAGATTTACGGCGTCTCCTCGCTGACCTCAGAGTACTCTGAGATCCGTCACCACGCTTCAGGAGAGACACAGAAGTGAGCAGCCGTCAGTCTCGACATCAGAACCGAACCCTCAGAAGACGCCACATACAAAAACTTCCCCCCTCAGTAGGGTACATGTATAACTGCAGACGCTGTTATAAAGGTTAAATCACTCAGTCTGAGTTCCAGAAAAATGCGATTCTGTAGAGCTGGAAATGTTTTTGTAGGGTTAACGTTTCATCTGACAGGACCACCGACACAATGAATGGGGTCTCTGCCCATCCCAGACGCAACATTCACAGTTATCCCCTCATGATAATCACCTCAGAAATCACTGTAACATCACAGTCTGTTTTCCAGCTTTGGCTAATGACATCATTTCATGTTATAATGTAGATTTAATGTTTCATTTTATTCTTTTTCTTCTGTTCTGTAAATCTGAGATAGAATTGTGACTTTTACTTGTATTAAAAACACAAATTTGATTGTAAAATAAAAGTGTGTTTTCATCTACATGATTAAATGATGACATCAATGTTCATGCAACAAAGACACAGAATATGTGAAGCTTCTGTTTATTTTAGTCAAACAGTCAATCTCACAATTATGTTTCAGGGATGTGACCAGAATTCATGAGTAAATTTACTGCTGTTGGACTCGTGAAAAACAAACACGAGAACCAGGAAAGAGGAACATTAGAGGAACTGTTTCCAATAAAAAGACTTTAGCTCATTGTAGATTAAAGTGCCGCTTTAATGTAAGTACAGTAACAGTGTGATATCAGCGCTGACTCTACTGTACAAACACGTGACACATGATGGCAGTACACGCTTCAGAATGAGGGGTGACCTTAAGACATCAGGGTGTTCGAGTCTGTGTGTGTGTGAATGTACTGCAGTTGTTCTGAGACTCTGAGGAAGACTGGACTACAAACACTGGGTGAAACATACAGAAGACTGAAGGCAAAACTCCCCCTGCGATCTACAAATACGGTTTGGCAGAAGACCAGCAGGGGTCCATGTGGAGAAGTTATTGTCCAATCAGTGACGAGATGCTGTGAAATCACATCTGGATTATAAAGCAGGTTATGAATCATATAAACACACATTTTGGTTCATCTGACAAGTTAAAATAAACAGATGAGAACAGAAGAACTGAAAGTGTTGAAAGGAAGAAACTGCGGCTGCATAGATTGTTTCTCACCATCACAACATTCCCTTTAAAATGGTGAATCTGTCTGTAGTTTAACATGAAATCAAGTGTGAAGCTTAAAAAGGTCCCTTTATAGTCTCACTTTAAACAGGTACAAAATAAGAGTACATTTTACATTAAAACTATTTTTCATAATTTTTTCTGTTTTGTTCCAAAAATATGCGGAGCCCTCAGTCAGCCCAAACGTAACATTTGTACATTTTTGGTTTGTATATCGTGTGAAAATGTACACATTTATAAACTGTAAAACGTCCATCTAAAGTCTCAACCTGACAGAAACATGATGAATCAAACATTAACAAGTGAATCTCTTAAAAACAGCCCAACCATAATTCTGTCATTAGCATTTAGGGGTCAAACATGACCTGGAGCTGTTATTGTGAGATTCACCTCAGTGTTACATGTTCTGGACACATACTGGTACTGCTAAAACACTGGTGACTCTAGAACACGTCTCTGTCTCTGACTGGAGAACCACAGACACAATGAAATTATGTTAGAACAGAGAGGAGAACATCAGCGGTTAGAGAAAGCTAGAGAAACCTCTCTGTCCACACAGATGCAGGAACCCAGAAGATCAAAACTTATCAAAGCAACATCTCTGAACATCACAGAGAGTGTAAATGCTGCTGCATATGTAACTGCTGTTAGGACAGTCGGTATAAAAGCGGAGCGCTGAGGTGTCAGGCAAGGTGAAGGAACGTGTGTGAATGAAGAGTGTGTGTTTCTGTGCAGAAAGCTGCAGGAAGTGGAGACACACACACTTCCTGTTTGCTGCAGTTACTGGCTCAGAGTGCTGGACGCTCGGAAGTAGGACAGGAACTTGAAGCACAAACTCACGACGAAGTACCAAATGTTTCTGGCCATCTGAGAGCGAGCGATGAAGACGCGCCAGATGAAGACCAGCAGCAGCGTGTTAAACGTGTAGCGGATGTTTCTCAGCCTGTGAGCAGGAGAAAGAGAATCAATAATTCATCCATCTGATTCACACAACACTCTCCAAACACACAACACACTCTTCAAACACACAACACTCTCTCCAAACACACAACACACTCTTCAAACACACAACACACTCTTCAAGCACACAACACATTCTCCAAACACACCAGCTACGCCTCACACACACACTCTGCTGACGTACTTCCTCAAGTGCTGCCGGGCAGCAGGAATGTCCGACATGTCTTCGTTCAGGACGTACTTCTTAGTACCGATGCAGTAATTCTCAATGTATTCCGGCCAGTTCAGCTGACGTACATCAAAGTTGAACTTCTGAAAAATCATAAAAAAACATTAAAGAACTCACACTAGTCTAGTCAATGAATTTAGAGAGAGAGAGAGAGAGAGAGAGAGAGACCTTGCGGTCCTCTGGACTCAGCTGAGCCATCAGCATATTCATGTTGTCTGAGTTCCACTCCCAGTCCTGACTGCTGAAATACTCCAGCAGGCCGATGGCTTTGTGCAGACGGGTAAAAATGCGCATCATTCTGCATAAACACACACATGAGCTGCTTACAGCCACGCAGCCGCTGCGCTGAGATCAGACAGTGAAGCCGCTGCGCTGAGATCAGACAGTGACAGTGATCTTACTGAGGTTTCTGTCCTGACAGACGCAGGAACAGGTCATAGATGAGGGCAGGGAACTTGTGGCTGACCAGGATCCAGTACTGGTTCAGCAGGTAGTTGGAGGTGATGTTGGCGTTGGGTCGACGGAAGGCCTGTTCCAATGGGTTCCTCTTGAAGGTGGACATCACATGATACTCTGGAGGTGACACACAGACAGTCAGCAGTGACACTCAGATGTCGTCTGCAGTGTGACGTGTTGACACCTCAAGCAAGGGGGACCTAACACTTGATGTAACAGGAAGTGTGTGAGTGACATCGGGAAGTGTTACGTACCAATCTCCCCCCAGTGGAAGGGGTTAATGCCTCCTGTTGTACAGTTGTACACTAGTGCAGTTTTGGGCCTGAAATGAAGAGATGAAAACATCACATGAATGCTGAGGTTATTCAGCTCTGACACACACACACACACACACCTGTGTACAGCAGTGTACCAGCCTGCAGCCAGTGTCAGGTTTATCACCACATCCACAGGTATCAGATCAGCCACAGCGTCATTACTGGCTCTCATGGTCCGCAGGATGCCTTTCCCAGCCTGCACAGCCACAGAACACACACACACATTAAACATATATACACATATTAAACACACACACTCACTCACACACACACTTACATACACACTCACTCAAACACTCACACACACATACACATGAAACACACACTCACACACTGAGTTTGTAATAAAGTGATTAGATGTTTCTGGAACCTTCTCTAGTGCAGCATGAGGCAGAAAAAGAGCAAAACTTACAGCAATGAAGACGCCACTTGGTCCATTAAAGTTATCAATCCAACCCTGTAACACACACACATCACTTCCTGCATGTGTATATGAGCTCCACACACACACACACACACACACACA
>JBAJNP010013079.1:0-12563 GCA_036877545.1 Yasuhikotakia modesta | reverse complement strand
GAGTGACAGACGTCAGCTGGAGCAGCAGATACAGATGTGATGTCCAGTAAGTGATATGTGGGAACAGGATTGTTAAAGGGAACATGGTTAAATCTGCACTTTTTTATCATTGTTTTTTTTATAATTATTTCAAGGTCTTTAAATGTTACTGGGTCACATGGATCATGTTTTCATTTAAACAATAACAGTACTCATAAGTATTTGACTACCATTTATAGTTTATCATTTTTAGTAATAATTTTGTTATTGTGCGTAAGTTCTTTGTACAGAATAGCCATATTTTTATTGTACTTAAATGAATAAATCATTAAAATGAATATTTCACCTGAATGCAAGACTGAACGGCAAGGTTGTTTGCAATCCTAAAATCCTGAGCAGAATTTTCTATGCATTATCAATTAAAATAACTTGGAGACATTTGCTTATTGTACAAGCCTACAGCAACTAATACATGTAAATACATCCAACAATGTGTCCGTGTGTTTGTTGCGTATGAATGGATATGAATGGATATGAATGGATATGAATGGAACGCGTTCATCCCTTACCATAGATGGCGCTCGTTCACCAAATACATAGAAAACACATTTTTCGCCTCTGTAATGTCCTTCGC
Source organism: Yasuhikotakia modesta (assembly GCA_036877545.1). Lineage (NCBI taxonomy): Eukaryota > Metazoa > Chordata > Actinopteri > Cypriniformes > Botiidae > Yasuhikotakia > Yasuhikotakia modesta. Next base: position 11,950 of record JBAJNP010013079.1, on the reverse strand, counting down.
GCATTGGTATTGCTTGACCAAAGTCAAAAGTTTCTTAATGCATGAGTCGTAACTAAACATGCGAAATAGGTCAAAATGAACAAAGCGTTGAAACACTGGCGAGAGGCGGCGACGGTGATCCTGACGGCCGGCGGAAGAAACGCTCAAAATGCGGAGCGTCTTAAAGCAGGTGCGGATAAACTCCCAGCGCCGACCGGGCTGCCGCACACATCCGCGTTTGATTACCAGGTGTTACTGCTGAAACGAAGCGGTAAGAGCGGCTTCATGCCCAATGCCTACGTGTTTCCCGGTGGGCTGGTGGATGCGTCCGACTTCTCCAGCGAGTGGCAAGACGTCTTCAGATCCTTCACTAAAGCGGTTAACTACGGCATTGGACTTGTGAAACAGCCGCCGGAGACCAGGCCGCCTATTTTTGCCACTAACAGAGCTGAACTGGGATCTCCGATACCGGGAGATGTGGCTTTCAGGATATGCGCGGTGAGAGAGACGTTTGAGGAGTCTGGGGTGCTCCTGGTGCTTCCCAAAGGCGAGGAAAGCAGCGTTCATGTACACGCAGATGATGCAAACAACACCCAGCCAGCCCTCACCACACTGGGCGAATTATGGGACAAGGACGTGCTGTCTAAGTGGAGATCTTTGGTTATCAGTAACTCAGCCAATTTTATTAAGATGTGTAAGGAGTTGCAGTGTCTGCCCAACATTTGGGCTCTGCATGAGTGGGGGAACTGGTTGACCCCCACAGGTATGTACGGCAAAAATAGGCGATACGACACTGCCTTTTATATCTGCTGTTTACAGGAGACTCCGCATACCCTTCAGGACGAGAAGGAAATAGTTCACTTTATGGTGAGAAGTTTAAAAGTTTTAACTATGAGAAATGATCCATATGCATTTTTGAGATATAACGCCACTTACTGTATTCATGAGTATTAAGGTCCAGCACATCATATTAATGTTAAGGGGTCAAGTCCTGATACGTCAGTCCAACAGTGGATGTCGGGTTATGTAATAAATATTCATGAACCGTGACTGTGCCATGATGTACTTATTTCTCATCACATTGGGTCTGTTTTGCAGTGGTCCACTCCATCTGAAGTTCTGCACCGCTATAAATCAAGGGAAGTATGGATCGCTCCACCCCAGTTCTACGACCTAGGACGGATGTGCCGGTTTCCAGCGCTCGCAGATCTTCATCGTTTTGCCTCCCGGAGGTCTCTGGAGGGCTGTGAGCAGTGGCTCCCTGTTCTTCTCAAGTCTCCTAACTTCCTTATATCTCTTTTGCCAGGTAGCTATTTTGTTCACATAAGAAATAGGTGTATGCTAGCTTTGATGGTGCATGTGCTTACACTCAATCCTAAACCGTTTTAGATGAATGACATCACTGTATTCATACAGCGAGATGTTCACGTGTCTTTCCTCTGACAGGTGACGATCTGTATCCAGAGAAGACGGCACTTTCTGGAAAAAATGAGGACATGTTGAGGACCGAAAAGAGTCTTGAGGAGCTTCAGCTCGACAGTTTAAATCTGCACCGCATTGTTAGTCAGGGTCCATATACGGCATCTGTCCACATGAATGTCACCCCTAAGTATAACCATGTTTATCCTTTCGGCACTGAAGTTGCGGATGGCCACTCCAAAAACAGCAGTAAACTCTGAGACGTACCTCCCGTACAGTGGCAGGTCTGACAGACTCTTTAAAGTCCTTACTGGTCTTTAATTGATTAACTTTTCTTTAAAACATTGTGATGCACTTGACCTATGCAATGTAGTTTGACTTTCATATTACATTTAAGCTGTAATAAAAACGATCAATGATTTAGTTGTGAATACTGCTTGGTGCTACAAAACCATCACAGAGAATTTAAAATGGTTTACAGTACGTTTGAGAGGTTTAAATGAGCAACGCATGCCTACAAAACATGCTTAAAATTGATTTTATAATGCAGTGTGTAACTAATTTTGCAGTAATAATATTAATAGCCACATGATCACATTGTACCAGTGATGACATATTTCCCACAGGTGTATATTTAAAAAGCAGCGTCTTAAAAAAAATCTATATAGTAAACAACCTTGTCAACCCTGTTTATTAATCTGCCTGCATTAACAGAAGATCCTAAACATAGCTCTATATTTATAGAAACTTGATGGTATTAAAGGCATTTTGATGATGTTAGTGTATTTTGCACATTTGTTTAGATTATCTATGACAGAACTAATCTGAAAATCACTTCAATTTTAAGAACATTAAAAGCTCATTATAAACCAAAACGCTGTCATTGGTTTACATTAGACCATGTTAGATTAGCAACAGCATAAAACGTACTGAAAATGTAACCAACGGCAACATGCAAAACTTTTGGCACCACTTTATTCATCTCGACTTTGAAACAGAACTAAATCACATTTTGCTGAGGATTTCAGTGCACTTACAAAAAAACAAAAAACATGCATGCTTAGTATTTACCGGTGACAAGAAATTCAACTCTGCTCATTCTATGCAGTTTTATTTCAGACTAATCCTGATTTTCACACATTAAGGAAATAAAAAACATGTGCCTGTATTGGCTTGACACACAAAGAAAAAGGCAATTCAAGTGTCTATTGTAATGTCACTCCGTTAATAGAAACTCCCAAAATTACATCATGCCATCTAACCTAAACACAAAATTACAAAGTTTATCCTCAATTTCAGCAAAATGTGACAAACATCCTTTAAAAGGTTTAGAACTAACAAGTGAAAGAGGGAAACACACCCACACCTAAACACACACAAGTGATTCTTTAAACTCAACGTCTGATTTAAGAAAATAACTTAAAAAGGTACAATTTGAAGCGCTAGGAAGACCGCTTTAAAACAATAAAACTGATAAAGAAAAACAAATTAAACAATGAAAATTAAAAGCTTCGGCAAAAATCTAGTGGTTATGTTTGTACGTACTAGAAAAATAGATTCTTTGCTCTGAACAATTCAAAAGTCATGAAACTTTTTACAAGTTAGCAGTCTTTCTAACGCTCCCTATTGGCGGCACAAATGACAGAAATGAACAACGTCACACAAAGGAACAAACAAAATAAGTAATCAACAGCGTCAAAAGTTAACAAAAAGGTCAAGTGTGAAATTTCAAGCGTCAGAGAAGCGAAGAGGACAACGGACTGGACGATGAACTTTTGACGTCACATCGACATGCTAGGCAAACGATGACAAACGGGAACGAAGATCTAGAATAAAACAAAACGAATAACAAACGTAGGTTAAAGCACAACGGAAAAGGAGAGGGATGAAAGAAAATCATGAATGATTATTTTTGCATGGTGAGGGGCTTCCAAACACAAAACACTGAATGCAACACAGGAAACAATGGAGTGAGAAGAGAAGGGGGGAGGAAAGCACATGCCAACAGTGAACCAAAGGGGAAATAACATTAAACACCACCAAGAGACGACACAGTCTGTCTAATACAGCTATAACAACTCAATACTGATGTTCCATACAAACACCTAAACACCTTAATACTGTTTAAATACTAAAATTCTCACCATCACATTTTGAATTTTAAACAAAGGGAAAGAACAAGAAACAGGGAAGAAATTGTGCTTCAGTATTTCAGCTCTTTGAACGAGTCATTTTATTTTGTGCTTCAACTTGAATTGTGTGGGACTATGGAAAAATGCATATTTGGAGCTGCGTATTCTGGTTATTAATCACAAACACCTGCAACAGGAACACAAATGAATACAATTTCCATACATTTAACTCTGTGAAGAACAAGACCTGGATAAACATGATGGAACACAGTCAGCAACAGTGTCATTGTAACGTATACAGTCATTTAAGACTCAATGTGTTTGGCACATTAGTGGAACTATTTGCAATTGTGTTTTGAGGCGAATAATCTGCAGACCTTAACAAGCGCCAGTCATTCTGCTCTGGATCAAATGTAACAAAACTGAGAAGATTCTGCCCAACAAACAAAAATCCCTGCCTAATACAAGTTCACAATAATCTTTGGATTTTTAAAAATTGTTTAGTGGTGATTAGTCATGCACATCCAAGAGATTTTTTTCCACCTAATTTTTTAAAATGCAAACATATATATTTGAACAGAGGCACAGATCAGGAATTGGCCATTCCCAGGAGTAGCATCTAAACATTTCATGAGTGACGTAACATCCAGGTTCAGTCTAAAGCTTTTAATGCATGAAAAAGTTCACACAGATGAATATTTGTGCAAGTTGCCTTTATGGTTGGGTTTCACTCAAAGCTAGACCAATTTCCTCACCTGGATTGACAAGTGTTAACATTCTTGAGGGAATTAAAAAAAATACATAACATAAATTGGCTTGTTTACAATTAATTTGAAGAAAATAAAAAGCACATTTAATAATGTGATGGGAACAGTGAGGTTAACATTATATCCAAAAAATTCCAATGGAGTTCAAATCAGATCTCATGTCCTAAAGCAATTAAATGCATTTGACTTAAAAGAAAACGCATTCCAGCATGTCTCCACACAAGCTGAATTTCAGTTGTGTAACAACTCTGGATGTTACAATACTTTAGACTGAACCGTGGACCTGTTTCAGACTTGTAAAAACAGCTTGGACAGTTCTTCAAACAATGAGGACTAAACAGACACTACATCTAGTGAAAAGGGCCACACATCTGTTATTTAAACAACCCGTGAATGCATTCACAAAACTTCACATTTGATTCTACAAAAACACTGTTTTGAGTGATTTTTTAAACAACTGCTTTAATTCAGAGAAATTATTTAGGCAATATTATAAAACATCTATAAAAATAGAAAAGGCATAATAGTTAAGTAATATACACTATCTGGATAGTTTTTTTCCTCCACATCCATAAAAACAATCCTCACCAGTCGACCCTGCAGGACTCAGATTGGCATTGACATCTGATTACAATTTAAACACTTACTGCCATCAGTTAGTTTGAGCTGCATACAGCAACTCAGAAATGCACTATTTTAGTAATGACCTTAAGATTGCAGGGCTTGTCTCAATACACAAACTATGAGGGTAAAGAAAAACAACCTGCAACACAATTTCTAAACACTTCCCACCAAAATTATGATTTTCGTTCAAGTTTTTTTGACCATTAAGTGGAAATGAATTATTAGTAAACCTGCTTCTGTCTGTTCTTGGCTACATGTTTTTAAAATTCATCAATTTTTGATGCAAATATTGCTAAAAGCTTTGACACGTCTTGTATCGAGGCGTTGAGTAATATATCAAATGACCACCAAACTAAAATTCATCGTGTCTTGTGGATTGCTTGATATTCTATGCAAATGCGGTTTAAAAACCATACATGCTACCACGTGATTCAGCAATTGACAAACGCATTTCCAAAAGATACAAATCGTGGGTCAAAAAAGGTTTTGATTGTGTTTGAGGCTTTAAGAAAAGCAGGTTTCAATGAAGCACTCATCTTACTAACGTTAGATAATCAGGCGTTTTCACACACAGAGTGAGTTTAAAGTTGAATGACGGGCAAGAGTGAATAAAAGTTTTGGTCTGACACAAAGGTGAGAATGTCCTGAGAGTAAGTGTAGCATTTCCAGTAAACTCCCAATACTGACCGATAAACCGCCACCATACTCCAAATGAACATGTGATATAATACACTGTAGTGCTTGTCCTTTCAGAACGTGCAATATAAACGTGAACCCAACACACGAAACGAGCATCATTATTGTTGCTATCCGAGCTTTCCAGCACAATACATGAAAAACAGACTTTGAATGCAAATGTTACAACACCCCACTGTGAAGAAACGACTCAATTACAAAATAAATAAATAAATTAGTGAAATAAATATAAGATAAATAAAAAAGGCATCCATGAAAACTGAGTGGCGAGCGGTCTGATGATCCAGACGCTCTAAACAATATTCAGGTGAGTGATTATCTGTTGCACCGATGCCGTAAACCTCCGTCAGTTTCAAGGCAGCTTGTTAGGAGGCATCAGCTTTACAGTCCAACTGTACTACAAGAGTCTAGTGTAAACACAGGAGAACATCTACAGGGGTTTGAGCGCAGTGAGCAACAGTCTAAGGACTGAAAGCAGTCGCACAGGCTGGCTTTCATTGTGCAACATCCTTTGACAAGATTCATACACAGCAAACTTGTAATATATGGCACCAGAAAAAAAAACACAACAACAACTTTGAGGAAACTTTAAAGAATTAAATAAAATGAAACAAAACGATCATATTTAAATGTGAAAAAAAGAACCCATTTCTTCTTGGAACAATGTGAACGACACGCACGTTGTCTTTGTTGTTTAAGGTGAGGAGAGGAAAATATGTAGGAAAGGCTAGAAGAGAAAGCAGTTAAGGAGAAAGGGGAGGAGTTAAGGAGAAATGGGGAGGGGCAAGGGGAGGGGTATTTGTAACTTTCCACACACTCCACTTACCAGAAAAACATTTTCAAACCAAGTCCATTTCAGAGTAAAATCACTCAGTATGGCTTGCTGTCATTTTTGGATCGTTTGAGTTGCACCTTCAGGCGTTTCATTCCGATCTGAAAACCGTTCATTGACTGAATGGCCGCCTGTGATGAAACTGGATTGTCATAACTTACAAAACCTGAAATAAAACAGAACCGCACCAGTTACATACACCTGACCTTTAACCTAAACAAACACGGTTGTTTTACATTAAATATAAAAGCGTGGTGCAGAGTGACTCACCAAAACACTTGCTAAGGTTGGTCTGTTTGTCAATGAAGACCTTAGCAGAGATGACGTTGCCGAACGGCATAAACATCTGCAACAGATCTTGATCGCCAAACTCTTGTGGTAGGTGGTAGATGAACAGATTGGCTCCTTCTGGCCCTTTAATGAAGAGAGAGAAACAGAGAACGAGAAAGATGAAGATGATTTAATCCTAGACTAACCTCTCATTTATAACATCCATCTCCTCACCCAAACAAAAGGAATATCCCATGTTAAATACAACTTAAGCATGCTGGAAAATACATTTAATAATTAAGCTCAGCTGGTAAAGACAAAGGTTGTCTAATGTTTATTTAAGCTGCAATTTCCCCATACAGTAGGGGTGTAACAATACACCATGACTTTGGAGCTACAGAATAATGCTCCACAAAACTTCCAGTAAACACCATTGTGTTTACAAAACTAAGGGATGGGTCAAATCTCTACAGAAACTCTAAAGCATGCGACAGACGCAGATGATGCATTTAACTTGGAATATTCCTCTCATGTACTTGCAGAGAGCGGCCGGTTTGGATCTCCACTCATGTAAAACAAGTCAAGGATTAGAAATAAAGCACATTGTGGAGAATGATTATATGTGTGTCTTACCCGCACTCTGATTGTGACTTGCTGTTGCAGCATATTTAAAACAAAAATGAACCTTCAGAAGGTGACAACATATACACATACCGAAAAGCATTATGGGATGCCGTCGTGCACATGCTACGAGAGCTGCCCTTGCTAACTTACCTCAGCGCGGGTCTCATTTTTACAGTCTGACTGCAGTTACACTCAAAAAACTACTTGAGGTTCATCAGACCTCCAGGACTCACCTTCTTTCTGGCTTCCAGCCGCGCTAACGTTCTGCTGGGATAGTAAACTCTGACTGTATAGGCTGGGCAGGGCGGCAGCCGCGTACTGCTGGATCCCAGAATAGGCTGCTTGAGTCAGAGCCTCCATAGTACTGCCAGAACCGTTGGAGAGACCCCCGCTGCCCAGACCACCATTCAGAGCAGCCATACCTGCACACAAAGTAACAGCTCAGCATTCAGACACACAAACACAAAAGGGGAGGGAACAGGAAACTTCTGACACGGCATTCAGAGACAACAAAAACAAGGCAAAAATGTTAAACTACCATCCCTCAGCAAACCAAATGTAATGCAACAGGTGAAACGATAAGTGTTTGTTGTTTCTTACTTGCTAGCGAGCTCATGTTGAGCCCCGCTCCAGCACCTGCAGCTAAAGACTGAAGAGCACCTAAAGACGCCATGGGGTTGACAGAGGAACTCGTACTGGAGGTGGGAGAGGAACCTGCTGTGGTGGAGCAGAGAAGAACCAGTTCTGATATTGTTCAATGATTCAAACATCTGAAACATCACTCACTTTAATCAAACACAAGCAATGCAGATGGATTAGAGAAGGAACAGCAGTGAACAGTGAACGTTTTTAGCATGCAACAAAGCACTCAACAAAAACATCAACAGCTACAGTCAGTGAAATGGTACACGAACAGCTAATGATGAAAGACAGCTAATCACTTTTCACAGATAAGCAAATGTTAAGGATGGGAGATTAAAAAGCGGGACCAACCCTTGTAGGTGTCCCAGGCAGACTGAGCGGGCTGTCCAGAGGGCGTACCTGAGCTGGTGAGGACGCTGAGGGGAGAGCTGGAGGTGGTCAGGGCACTGCTAACTGCGGGCGTCGCCTGTGTGGCACTCGCTGCAGCTGCTAATGCAGCTAGATTCTGCATTGCATTCAGACCTACCGGATCCACAGATGCACGCTTTATATGTATATGCGACGTTACCATAATTCCACAGTATCAATATCACAAACTACAGGTAGAAAACACACTGTATTCACATGCATCTCTCCACATTGATCATTTATAAAGCTAACAGCTATGTGACAACCATTTCAAACCCTTGATCTGTGGACATTATAGCAATTACATTATATTAAAAGAGACAACGGTCTTCAGGATTTAAAGGAAGACTCTCACCTGACATTGGATGGAGATTGTTGAGCGCATTTCCAGAGGACGCAGATTGTTGTAGAAGCTGCAAATAAAGCTAGACATTACATCAAAACAGAGAACAGAGAGTCAGGACTGCATCCAGGTCTGTGACTTCAGGAGAGAGGGACACAAGATGGGAGGAGAGGATGGGAGGAAAAGGGAGAGAGAGGAGTGAATGAGAGAGGAAGAGGGAGATGAAAAGAGAGGCAAGTAAGAGATAGGGAAAAAAGAGAGGAAGCAGAGGGAATGAGAGGGAAATTGGAAAACAGGCAACAAGTCAAACTGAAAGACAAACAGGAGCACATGAAGATAAAACAAAGGGATGAGGGGACTAAAGAGGTTTTCACAGCACACCCATGGAAGCAGCACTAACACGTTCTAACAGGGCTTCACATCTATGTTGGCAAAACTGACAAGCGAAAGCAAAAACTGACAGTTTTATAGTTTCCATTCTGGAAGCAGCTAAATAATGGCCAAACATAGACCTGCAGCCCATGTGCTCAAACACAGCAACAAAAAACACAGCAACATTTCTAAGATTCTAAGCTACGTTTCAAAACAAAGATCTTATTGACTTTTCAAAACATTTGTGCAAATTAAATGGAACACTGATGGAAATTAAAATGCATTAAAATTTGGACAGAGCAAATTAAACACACTGTCTAGACCAAAGAGCTGATATTTAACATGAAATTTGTATGCAATAAACTCCACCAGTTTTGGCTTTAAATAGTAGTGTATGGCTACTTAAAATGCGACTGACATGCACAATTCCATGCACCCTGTAGCTTCTGTAGTCAGTGCATATCTGGCCTGTATACTCACTGCAAGGTACTGCGGCCCCAGTGAGTTTAATCCTGTGAGGTTTCCCCACATGGAGGCAGCATTGAGCTGTTGCATCTGTTGCTGCAGCTGCTGAGCCATGCGTTTCTGTTCCTTATCCTTCTGCGTGTCTGCAAACTTCACCACAATGGGAGAAGAGCAGCCCTGTGGGAAACATGCAGCCAATCGAGACACAGTTTTAAAACGTGTGAAACAAAAAAGAAGAACAGAAATCCACACAGCTATCAGAAAATAGCTCAGGGATATCTGTATATGCTAATATTTGTTAAAGAAACGCCAAGATTTCACAAATGTTAATACAGTCAATTATTATATGCTATTTGTGCATTATGTTTCCGTACACAGAACCTAGAAACAATGCTACTTGATTCAGGCATGGGTATTATATCTTTCCAACACAGAATTTTCGAGTGCAGAATTGTGTGTGTGTACATGTGTGTTTACCTCCATGGTCTGTGATTGGTGCATGGATTTGATGGCAGACTGCGCCATCTGTCTCGCAGTGAATGTGACGAAGGCACAGCCTGTAAACAGAGTTGAGACGAATTAAAGTAAAATGAAACAAGAAAAATGAAAGTAAATCACAACGACTAAAGCCAAAAATTTGTGCCTTTATATTTACAAATACCTAACTATAGAAACTCACACCATCAAAAGGCTCAGGAGACTCAAACAGCACAGGTTCGAGTCAGTATGGATCGTGTCCATTACTTAAGCGGTTCCCATGGTGATGGGCTGCTAGTTTACTGCAGTCAATTCTAAAATAAAAATGGCGTGGGCCTAAGTGTGCATTATGTTCCCTTGGTTACAATTTAGTTGACTTAACCACAGCAACTCCCTACACAACAGGTAACTGACAGCTATAAATGTGGGACAAGGTTAACATCCCAACTGGATGATTAAAGCGACACAGAGCGTATGGTCTCAATTTGCTGAATGCAATCATGTTCTTATAACCTCTGATACCCCGTTGACACTTTGAGCGGAGTATGAATAAAGACATTTTAATTTGGGCAGACAGGAGCCGACTGGGCCCTGTTTATCTGAAATTGATTCTCTGATGAGTTGCATTAGTAATGCTGAACATTGCCTCCTCAAAACGACTCGCATCACAGTGACCTCATTCTGAGGAAGATGCTGTTTGTTTATTGGTGTGCAACAGGTAAGACTCTGGGGGAAAAAAAAAAACACAGCATTTCCAAAGCATCTGCATTTAGGGTAATTTGTCATGACACCCTACATTCTCTGTAAATCAAAGCTGTAACTAACGGAGCTAGCAAATTGGCACTGCTAGCTCTGTGCTAGCTCTATGCTAACATCACACTAGCAGGGGAAAATTAGCATCAAATGCTAACTTTTAGAAATACTGCCTCTACTTATGTAGTTGTAAGTGATATTTCTTGGTGTTCCTACCACGGCTCAGTCCGTCAGGGCCTCTAAGAATGCGGCACTCCTCAATCTGACCGTAAGGAGAAAACATGAGCCTGATGTCATTCTCGTTGCATTTCTTAGAAATCATTCCGACAAACAGCTTTCTGTCTTCTATAGCTGAAACAGAAGGACGGCGTGTTATTACACAGAAGCGTCTCTTCACAGCTGTTCAACAGCCACTCTGAAAAATTCCTCAAGCATGTATGAATGAAGGGCCGTCTCCGACTCACTCACCATTGTTTTTCTCGCTGTCTGCAGGCTTCATTTGAATGGGATGATGCATCTGCAGAGAGAGCTTACATGTGACTTATGAACATACACACACAAGCCTCAAATGGGTCACTTGGGTGTGTTAAAAAGGCTTTATGTAAAGGCCAATATACATACAGATTTAACGCCTTATTATAAGCAATAAATAGACAGCAAGCAATGACACATTGAGAAATAATGGAGTATTGCCACAGTAAAGTAAAAATAGATGTTTCTCTCACCCCTGGAAGAATCTTCATATTGTGAAGGGCATTTTGTGCTTCTAACGCAGATTTACGGGTGTAATATGTGACAAAACAGCAACCTGTAAACCGTAAAAGAGGAAAAGAGGCAATAAACCCAACATGGATACTATTCCCCTGACCTGGGGTGAATACTGGGTTTATTGACCATCAGGTACCTTTACTCTGTGGGGGGTTCTGACTCCTGTCTCGAAGAACATTGATTTCATACACGGCACCATAGGGTTCGAACAGCTCGCGCAGCTGATCTTCTGACCACGACCGGGGGATCTGACCCACAAACATCTTCATGGCATCAATGTCGGGCTGGTCTGGGTGGTCCAGAGACCCATTCATCTTCTTGGTTCTACGATAAAGACCAGGTTTGTTTAAAGCTCTGTGAAGAATGTGGCCCTCAAAAC
>JBAJNP010013078.1:0-12564 GCA_036877545.1 Yasuhikotakia modesta | reverse complement strand
TTTACCTGGAGGCAGAGACTCCCTCGACCTTCCTGTGAGATTTTTTGGGTTTAAAACATTTTGCGAAGGAGGCAGAAGAAAAATAATTCATGAAGAAATAGATTACCTGAGCAGTGTGACGTCATATCGGTGCGCCCGCGCATACGTAAGAGCCATTAAATATCAAACATCTAATGTAAACATTACTACGTAATTTGTTTGTGTTTTTTCCAGCATTCAATAAATCTTTATATTTAAAAAACGTCGTATTTTAAAATATTTCTCATAAATTGAGAATTTTTTAATTAGGTGTAAAGCGACCCAGCCGTCCAATCACAGTGCAGGAAGGGCGGGACAAACACCACACCGACCAATAGTCACAATCTACTTGTACAACAACAACGATATTAAGACATTAATGTTAATATTAATTCTCATTAACAGTGTTAATAAAACGCGGGTCTCCTTTACGATCATGTAAATATATTTGTAAAAACACCTGTAAAATAAGATAATAGCATCGGTTCAACCATAACACTTAACACCAAAACGAACCAATAACATTTCCACCTAATAATAACAAAACGAATATCAAATAAGTTCTTCTGTTCTTAACCAGATCAACGGATTAACCAACATGTAATTTTGGACGTAACGAAACAATAAGCAAAACACTTCAGCAAGATAAACCAACGTGGCAGGTTTGTAGCCCGTCTCCATGTTCCTCTCCTGCCCCATCTTCACTTACAAGCTCTTTGAAAAGTTTTGCCACTTGTGTTGCCATCGCACCGTTCGTGCCACACAAGCAAACATACACACCAAAACCTTCTCAAAAACAAACTTTACAAACGTTTCCCACACAGGACGAAACAACCGTAAGAGACAAATATATAGGTTTCTGAACTGAATATTATTAAAGCATTTCGCTTTACTTTAACCACTAAAGGAGCCAGAGCAGAAAAGGCTAAACAACCCAGCTGGTTTAACAAACCACATGGAGACATAGTTGTTTAAAAGTTAAACCCACTATTTTAAAGTTACCACTCGTTCTTCCTCACGGGAACGAGGGACGGCAGTAACTGCTGCGGACCGGCGCTTCGACTGTGACGTCACGTACCTTCTAGACCCCCACTTGTAGAAGTTCGACGCAGAACCTCAAACTTATTAAAAACGAACTGGTCCAACAAACTGGTACCAGTAACTTACTACAAACTTATTATAAAAGAACTGGTCCAACAAACTGGTACCAGTAACTTACTACAAACTTATTATAAACGAACTGGTCCAACAAACTGGTACCAGTAACTTACTACAAACTTATTATAAACAAACTGGTCCAACAAACTGGTACCAGTAGCTCTTTATTCTACAGGATGTATAATGTATTGCGTATTGAAACCATATTGGTCTGAATTGCAGCATTTTTTTCTTCAGTCAGTTGCCGGCTGTAACAACAGTGCCTGCCTAGTGCTTTGTGTCCTACAGAAACTTCTGTTTATATCTCTGTTTCCTTAATGTTTTGATCTGCTCATGACATTTCTGGGAGGAAACATTTGGAGCCAATAATGACACACAGGTGAAGGTCTGTGGGCATGTGTTTATGACAGTGTCCATCCAAGGAGACCAAGTTTTAATATCGTGTTTACAAACAGCAACTGTTGTGTTCTTTAAACACAATCCAAGTAATTGAGCAAAGTATGGTTATAACATTTTATTAGACTGCAAATAGTCCCACCCCATATTTCCTCAACTGAGCCAAACCACTAGCATAAATCACTGAGTGATGTTTTCAAAGTACCACAGAGTCAGTGTTTAAGATAAGTGTTTACTGTTATATGTTAAATTAAATAAGCAATGAGTTTATTTCAGCTTTAAATGACTTCAAATACAACCATGAGAACTTGTGTAGTATAAAATGTTTAATTCTCAAACCAACAAACAATCACAATTAACAGAAGTAAAAATAAAAGGGATTCCCCACCAACCCCCAAAACAATAAAATAGTTACACAAATGGAAAAGGGGGTGCATGGGCAAAATCCTATTAAAATAAAACTGGGCAGTTCTCTCTTCCACAGAAACGACACCAAGACACAAACGGGGGGAGCTGGACGAAGCCACCAACACCTGAGCACATATCCAGCTCATCTTGACTGCTCAACTAAAGACAGAGAAAAGACAGTTACAATCAAAAGCCAACAACACCAGACCATAAGTTACAAGATATGATTAAGTTTCATTTGCTCTTACTGTAGGTGGAGATGTCAATCTCCTCAGGCAACTCAGCTACGTTGACTTCGAAGCGGTCCTGCACATCGTTTAACGTCTTAGCATCGGTTTCATCCGATACAAAGGTGACGGCCAATCCTTTTGTGCCAAACCTACCAGCACGAGCAACCTGAAGAGTTAAAAATAAACTTAATCTGCAGGTTTAAACTGAAGTTAAACTTATATTCCAGTTTTCTCAGGGTCTGGGTTGAGCCATCATGCGTGTTTTAGCGTCTATTTACCCTATGCAGATACGTGTCTGAGTCCTCAGGCATGTCATAGTTAAAAACAATGTTAACACGCTCAATATCCATCCCACGACCGAACAGATTAGTGGCCACCAGGATTCTTCGCTGGAAATCCTTAAACTGTTGATATCGGGACAATCTGTGGGGGACAGAATGAGAAGTGAATACACACAAGCAAAAAGACAATTCCTATTTTGCAGACTCGAGCATTTAATCCCGCAGCCCACCTCTCTTCCTGAGCCATGCCTCTGTGGATCGCAATGGCAGGGAAATTCTGCTCAACCAGCAGCTGAGATAGAGCCACACAGCGTGGAACGGACTTCACAAAAATCACAACCTATAAGACAAAAACAAACATGGTTTGAGTTTGTGGCTTTGTGCACAAATCAGAAGAACAAAATGAAGGTTAAAAAAAAAAACCTAGAGAAATTCACCTGGTTGAACTCAAGAACGTCAAGCAGGTCAAACAGTTTACGGTTCTTCTCGCTGTCCTTCAGTTTGACGTAATACTGCTGAAGACCATGCAGGGTGAGTTTAGTCTCATCATCAACAAACACCTCCATCGGCTGAAAGAAAAAAAAGAGAAGCTTCAAATGTTGCCCAATGACTTCATTTTTAGACAAAGACTTGTTAAAACAAAGTTCTCCAGGACAGAATGTACATATACAGGACAGATACACTCAGTACTTGCATCTTGCATGAACTTGCGACAGACTGGTCTGATCTCCTTGCTCAGCGTGGCACTAAACATCATGCACTGCTTTTCATGAGGCGTCAGTCTGAAGATATCCTGAACATCTCGTCTCATATCTAACACACACAAACACAATTAGAAACGGTTGTACTGTAATTGTGTAGCACACATGCAATGTTTCTTGCATTAATCAAAACACCCATAGAATAAAAGTTTAATGGATTGGCAATATTTAGATTGCAAATAAAGTGCTTACAGATAAGTATACAGAGATGCATAGTAGAATTCAAGCGGTAGACTAGAAGGTCCTCACACAAGATTGATTGATTTTTAATTGTATTGGCTTGGTTCACATGCAAGAAATTTGGGTGTGAATCCAACGTGAACTTGATTCTTACTCAAGTATTTTAACATGGAAAATCCCAATTCAGAGTTATTCAACATGATACACACCCAACTGCTCCAGCATCTTGTCACACTCATCCAGAACGAAGTGTTTCACATTTTTGAGGTTGAGGGTCTTGTTGCGAATGAGGGCGAGGATTCTGCCTGGTGTTCCCACCACAATGTGAGGGCAGTTCTTCTTCAACACTTCCTCATCCTTCTTTATGGACAAGCCGCCAAAAAAGACGGCACACTTAACGTTGGACATGTACTTGGAGAAGCGCTCATACTCTTTACTGATCTGGAAGGCCAGTTCTCGTGTGTGACACATGACCAACACAGAAACCTGAGGGGAAAAGTTTAAAAATGAACCTTTAAAGAAACTTTACTCCTTAAACATGACTGTACAATTACAGCCATATATATT
Source organism: Yasuhikotakia modesta (assembly GCA_036877545.1). Lineage (NCBI taxonomy): Eukaryota > Metazoa > Chordata > Actinopteri > Cypriniformes > Botiidae > Yasuhikotakia > Yasuhikotakia modesta. The sequence continues at coordinate 8,565 of JBAJNP010013078.1, read as the reverse complement.
CAATCAAATGTGACCAAGAGCCACTTAATATTTGAGCAACATAACTACTTAGTCAAACTATCTGTGATGCAGTTAAAAAATGCTGAGAAACTGGTTTAATAAAAGTCAGACGTTTGAACTTGGGAGTTTAAGGTATATTCACACACCTGCCCATCTACTGGCTCAATCTGTTGGAGCGTGGCTAGCACAAATACAGCCGTTTTTCCCATTCCAGACTTAGCCTGGCACAGGATGTCCATACCCAGGATGGCTTGTGGAATGCACTCGTGTTGGACTGGAGAGGAGAAAGAAAAATGACATTTGTGCAAACCAAGTTGTTTAGGAAATTCACTGAAACTAAAACGCATACGCTGCCATATAATGGACAAAATTAATGCACACAGACAGCAAGGTCCCACCTAAACCATTAGTTACTAATGTAAATCCTCACCCTCAGACGGATGTTCAAAGCCGCAGTCGACAATGGCCCGGAGTAACTCCGGCTTCAGGAGGAAATCGCGGAACCCGGAGCTGTGGATGGAGACGTACGAGCCCTTAACCTCCTTCTTCCCAGCGGACACCCCACTGTCTGCGGCGGTCTGCGGCTCCTCGTCTTCCTCGTAGTCCAGCAGCTCATTATCAACATCGTTTTCGGCCATGATTACTTCTGTCGCTACAAACAAAACGAGGAAAGTCAAAATAAAGGTCGCCGTCGCGCATCTGCGTTATGCAACCGTCATGCAGATCGTTTCATTAATATTTGATGATACAATATGGACGCGTGTGTAAAAAATAAAATCGATACCCATTAAAACAAATGCAACACGTGAAAAAATGCTATCCGGCTAGGTAGCCTTTATAAGTGAAAGTACTTGAATGGAAACAACATTTCCGATTTATATGTATAATCTACACATGGTTATCTTATTTTACACCATCAGTGTCATGCACCATTCACTTTGCATGCATAATTTCTGAATAATAAACTATATTAAGATTATTAAGACTTGTAAACACGCACAGCGGCTGTGCAAATGTTGCCCCGGTTTGCCGCTCGTCTCGCACAGACAATAGAGCCGCCATTCATTACACCATCAAACCAATCTTATGACATAAATAACCTTTAACTTCTCACATTGAACTTATTTCACATCGCACACGACCTAGGAAACGAATGACACTCGCAGAGACATAAAATATCGATCCGTTTGTAAATAAATCCGCTTCGTGTTCAGTATCAAAGCCTGCGAGACTATAAACGCGCGAGGCCCCAACGCGGCTTATTTCTGCCATTTGTTTTACTCTTAAAACGGCTTTAAAATGGCGTTCGTTCAGAAAACTGCTTTAATAATTAAAGCACATCATAACAAACTACTAATACGTTTCACCGGTTAAACCGTTTACCTGTGCTGATGGTGCTGAACGCCGCCGCTCGCGAAGCGTGTGGTTAGGCCTCAAAGTTTATAGCGCTTCCCGGATGTGACGGAGCAGCGCGCTTCCGGTTTGGGTGGGCGGGGCTTAAGAGCGCTTGTTTTAAATCCCTCTTCATCAGTATTTATACTCTTCATCAGTATTTATACTCCAGTGTGGACACAAGATGTCACTAGTTATAGGCAGGTTAAGTTAGTTGACACCTCGTGGTCACTAGCAACGATTTCGACGAGCATTGACTAATTATAACCTACATGTTTGGTTTAATGTGTTAATGCGTGTCTGGCGTTGGGGTGGGAGCGCTAAAGGCTTTGGTCACCTTTCATTTGTGGCTAGATTACCAGTTGTGAGGTTTTCACACTGCAGCTTTTCGTTTACTAGCTGGACTTAACTTGTGCTTCAGTGCAGCAACTTCACAGCTACAGTCCCCCAAGTGAATCTAAGGCCATTTTCACTACTGAGTAAAACAAATGATAAATAATGAAGTATGCGCTCAGCACTATTAACTATGCACTCTGTTGGTCACTGTGTTGTGTTGTACAAATGTAAAATTTGTATCATTGATCAGATTCCTTGCCTCTGTTTAAGTTTCTCTTTGAAACGCTCTCTAGTCGTGATAACACTGAGCATTAGGTTTTCCTCAAACACAAGCAGCTTGTCGGCAAAATTGGGATAAAAAAGGTTAAAAAAAAACATGAAGTGCATGTATGTTTTTGTGTTTAATCCAAAAGTTATTAATTAATATACTGAAAGCACAATGCAGATTGGATGTGATAGTCATATAATAGCGTATAGTCAATAAAATTAATGCATGTTCATAAAGACAAATTGGATACTCCACTATATATGTACACATGTACTGCATATTCCAGTCCAGGCTGCGACATCACCTGCCCGCTACCCACCGTGGAATTGGATAAAAATAAATGATTGGTTAAAAAACCTGTCAATCACGGTTATTTGTCTAGTTAATGTTTCTATTGGTTGCGCATTTTGTCAATCACGTGCGATCGGGTGACGTCATAACCTGCAATAAGCTTTATTTTTAAACAAAGGCATTAAATATAATACGAGCAGACGGCAAACGTGTGTCAACAATAACCGGAGATTTACATCGATGACACGGTTTGCGGTGATTTATTTCCAGGTTGTTTAATTTAATGACAGTCCGCGTGGTGGGCGGGACCTGGGCGGGGCGGGGCGTCGACTCCTTGAGGAAGCTCGACCTGACGAGTCATATTTTCCTCTGAATGAACGTCCAAACATCAAAATGATGCCGTGACACTTCCCGGCGAACCGCAGCTGTCTGACGGCTTTGTTTGAAGGATTGCTGCTATCTGCTGTTTTTAATATGGCAACATCTCCGGAACATCCTCAGTAATGAGACCAAATTCAGGTGGGCATTGCGCTTCTATGCATTTCCATCTCGGGCACGATTGGCCGACTGGTTTATTATTTGCATTTATTGCAATGATCCGAATGCACAAATTGTTTAAAATGTAAATGGGAATTATAATGAGATATTCTGGGACAAATTCCAGCGCATTGCACTCATGGCTGGATCCTGAGGAAAAAACGATCACATGCACTCTTTTATTTTTGCATTGATGCAGCGATCGTAGTCATCCAGCCCGATTTAACACTCAACAAAATGCTATTTAAATGCATCCATCGCAAAGGCTTAATGTCATAACGTTGCACAACCAAAACCATCATATCACTGAATAACCCCCAAAAGGCAACAGCAACGTGTTACAAGACCATTGCACACCTACACTGTGAATTCGCATCCCCTGCAGTGACATCAGGTGTATTTGCATGAGTGATTTTTAGTCCAGACTACAGCTTTCGTTATTTATAGCAGTTTGCACATAAAACCAGCGTCGATGCATGTTGATATCGATGCCATGTCTTGTTTGAAGACCCCTGCGGTTTGGTTTTATATATCGCCACACAAAGCGTTTACATAGGACTGCAATGGCTGCTGTTCATGTTTCCTACTTGTCATTTGTCGTCTGCATGTCGCTTCATTGAAGCGCGTGTCTTTCTGAACAGATCATTTATTTCTTTTATGTGTGTTTATTGTTTTAAAGGCAACAGTTTAAAGAATAATTGCATGTTTTAACAAATGGCCAGGCAGTCAGATTACATGTTGTGGCTGGGCGGAGAGTTTGCTTGTTTGAGCTGCTGTTTACTGAATAGACTCTGTGGTGCCAAATGAAGGATTCTGGAGGTCAATAGATGGGAAAGTGTTTCTGTTTATTTCTGTGTTTGATAGGATTGTGTCTGTATTGTGATGTTATTGTCATGTGTGTGTTTTTGATGAGGTAATAATGACATCATCTGTGCTTCACAGTTTCAAGCATTTTATGAACAACATGTGTGAGGAAGGGTGCGTGAAATAAAGATATCAGAGAATGTCATGTATTGTTTGACCCCAGAATAAAATACCTCATTCACTCACCATAATGTCTTTCTAAACCTGTGTGATGGTTTTTCTGAGGAACACAAACAAAGATATTGTGAAGCTCGCTGGCACCCAAACAACACTGGCACCCATTGATTCAATAGTTTGAACACAAAACCATTGGGATGTGTCACAAAATATCGTCTCTCGAGTTCCACAGAAGATAAAAGTCGTATAGATTTGAAATGATACAAGGGTGAGAAAATGATGAAAAAATGATCACATTTGACTCTATAACTTTGAGTTGTAAGATTTGGTTTGGTGAGAATCTGGACTCGGTCTGATGTGGAGAATGCTAAACAAGATCGGATTGAATATGATCACATAGCACTTTAGCTTAGCGCTAAAACAAACCAACAATGAACTAATTGTTCAGCTGTGCATCACAGTTAATGTGATTATTGTTATGTGAAGGAACGGTTTTATAGGTTAGCAGTGATCACACAGATTGTTAACTCTGAAAGGTGAAGTGTCTTTCTGTGGTTTTGTCGGGGTAAATAGGCTGTTATGTGGCACACAGATGCCCAAACGTTAAAGAGAACGAAATCACAAACCACTATCACAATCACTAACTTCTCTTGTTTTCTGTTCCTGTTTTCATTCACCCATTTACCAACCGTCTCTCTGTCTCTTTCTCACTGTCTCTCTCTCTCTCTCTCTCTCTGCTTTTCTGTATAATTCTGGCACTGTCACACTTTTGCTTGTTTTGTAGTTGCTAGTTAAATGCCCAACGTCATCATTTAAAATAGCACACACAACAGCACGGCCAACCCATGTGTGTGTGTGTGTGTGTGTATGTCAGTGTGTGTGTGTTTGCATGCATTAGACATAGATAGTGACTGATTTTATTTGAGAGCATCTGTGATTCTCTGTGATCATAACAGATGTGTTTGTGTTGTCCTCTCTCTCTCTTGGTCTCTCACTCTCTCTCTCTCTCTTGGTCTCTCTCTCTCCTGCTGCTGTTTGTTGGATTTTACTAAGTCAGACTGATTTAAATTCACTGCAGTGACTCTTAGTGACACAGCAGATGTCTTTCTGCCTTTTAAATGTTTTATTAACCCCGTTTTTTTTCTTTGTATTGTTGGTGTGTGGCTGTGCATGTTAAACACTTTAAAAATACTATTTAGAAAACATAGGTGTGGTGATTTATTTCATTTAACAGTGTAATTACACGTCTAAACCTTTACATTTAGTAAACGCCAGTGCAGCTTATGTCAGGTGCACACTGTACAATTTACCCATGATTCACAGTAAAACTTTAGCTATTGTGTGACGTCTGAGGTGTGGCCATTTGTCCTACCCAGAAATGAGTCTAGTCCTCTAAGACATGACACAGTTTGTCCTGGGATTACGTTGTTTAGAGCTGTGTGTGTGTTTGTATATTTAGGTGTGTTTTGCATGTTTGTACAAGTTGTCTTTGTGACTCACTTAGCAATCCACAATTCAGAAAGTTGCAGTCCTCACAAACAGAGGTCCACTTAAATGCATAACATTCAAAGAAGTGAACATTGTTTGACAAAAATACACACTTACGTGATGCCATTGTCTACAGTGCTGCTTTTGACCAGTTGAATGATCTCTTTATATTGATAGTCCGCCGGTTGGTAGCTTTTTGTGTAATTTTACATCTGTACCAAAAACACTGTGAATGGACTGTGGATATCTTGAATGGTGTTGCCATGGCGACATAAACCATTTATGGCAAAGCAAACAGGAAGTGTCTCATCTTCTGCATGCGTTGAGTGCTGTACATCGAACTTGGGGAATATGTTTGCTGTTGTGGGTTGATGGCAATGATGTGGCTGTCGTGAGTCAGTCGGAAATGTGCCACTTACATAAGAATTACTTACTTGGAACTGACTTGAAAGTAGGCCTCAATTATTTTCTGAATTAGAGCCACATGACAACTGCGCATTGTTCTCCGAGAAGCACTTGGTGGCGATGCGACGTAACGCTGGGGTCCATCATTGCCGTTTCTTGTTCTTGGTAATAATCTGCAGTTTGAGGGGCTGAAACGCTGCAAAAATGTCTGTTGCACCAAAACTCTGAACCCTATAGAATGTCAGCCATTTTGAATTTTGTGTGTGTTTGTGACATGGTATGTTAGTTGTAATGATCTATGTTAGTTGTAACAGAGGAACAAACAGATGGATTGAGGTTAAAACGCCGGTGTGTGTGTCTGTGTGTGTGGGGGGGGTGTTTACATTGACACTGTGTTTGGAGCTACAATAACCACAATTGTGCTGCTGATCAGAAGAAGAGACATGCAGCAAACACACAGTGGTGTTATTGTAACCAATGACACACACACACACTTTTCTCCAATTCTAGGTCGTTCCTCTTAATGTTCTTTGTTTGTGAATTTGTGTGACTCTTTCCCTTTTAGATGCATTTTGTGGGATCGAAGGTTGAACTATGAACAGTTTAAATGTGGTTGATTTAACGTAATAGAAATATAAACATTTGGAGTCATGCCAAGCACTAGAATATTTGTATTTTATTTGTTATAAATTGTAGTATAAACTGCGTTCTTGGGGGGTTTCAAATGTTGTTGTGTCATTTTTAGAACTATAAAAATAGTGTTTTTGTTATTTGTTATGTGTTTTGTATGTGTTTGTGGGTTTATGTATTCACTGTTGTGTTTGATTGTGGCTGCAGCGTGTGTGTGTTTGTGTGTGTTACTGGCCGGAGGGATTGTGTTTGTGTGTGTGTGTGTGTGTGTCACGAGAGGAAGATGCCCATGTTATATTTTGGGTTTGTTTATGGACTCCGTGTACCAATTCTGCATTTCCCAGAACTAACATTTTTCCTGCATGTTGTTTGTTTTGTGTGTGTATAAATGTGTGTGTGTGTGTGTTGTTTATTATGTCTTCTTATTATTTCTCTGTTTTTGTCTGTTTTATGTGAGGTCAGTGGTTTTCTTTAATTTCCACTTTTAATAGGGTATTTAATAGGTCAGAGTTTCTGAGATTTAGTTTGCTGTTATGTGATCGTCTCTCTCTCTCTCTCTCTTTCTCTTTCTCTTTGTCTCTCTCTCTCTCTCTCTAGCTGTGGGTTAACTGCAGTGTTTGTGCTTGTGGTTTGTTGTTGAATGCACAGATAGGAATATTTGTTGTTGTAGCAGCACAGAACACCTATCCTAACCTATGGTCATTTCTCATCTTAATTCGTTAAATTGCTTCTTTATATTCTCGATAAGTGTCTGATGGTTCTTCTGTCATTTCCACAGACTGACCCCTGCCTGATACACGCTCCCTCTTCAGAGACGGCCTGACAACCCTCCAGCATCCGGCCGCTTCCTGCTCGGTTTGTCTTGGCCTGGATTCTTCCATCATGTCCAGCCCTAGCAGCAGTCCTGAGAGAGAGGGAGGTTTGGTGGCTTCTGTCCAACTCCAGAATCTTTCATCACCTCTCGGTTTGGAAACCGACCCGTCTTTTGTCGGCAGTCCATTGCTGAGTCCGGACTCCAGTTCCCATGACGCCACTCTCTCCGCCCCAGCGGCCTCCCCTGCTGATTCAGAGAACCTCAGCCCAGATGAGCTTGAGCTTCTGGCTAAACTGGAGGAACAGAACAGGTAAACTTTGTGCTTAAGAAGGAGAACCTTGTGTGCGTGAGGAGAACCTGATGTGGTTTTCTTGATCTGCTCGTACCATAGTGTGAAACTCCAGGCAGTTGATCTTCTGTTCCTCCTGCTTTTGATATTAATCATTTGCGGTGGTCCAATAATCCACTTTCTCAACTTTAGTTGGTGTGTAGCGTGTTGTGTGAAAAATTTTTTACCAATTTTTTATGCAGTTAATGCAAAACAAATTCATTTGAACCTGCATTCTCTCCGTTAGCAGCGCACCCACTTTTTGTGTTTATGCTCTTTCAGGTTGTTGGAGGCCGATTCTAAGTCCATGCGCTCCATGAGTGGATCTCGGAGGAACAGCGGCTCCTCTCTTGTCTCCAGCTCCTCTGCCTCCTCCAACCTGTCCCACCTGGAGGAGGACACCTGGATCCTGTGGGGACGCATTGTGAACGAGTGGGACGAGTGGAGACGAAAGAAGGACAAACTTCTAAAGGTGACGGACAGAACAGGATTTTTTATTAGTGGTTCTGCTTTATTTTGAACCTGAAGGACAAAAACATGATGTTACTTATCAACCATTTGCCTGTGTAATATAATATTTGACTACCCTGTGGTTGTCTCTCACTCTCTCTCTCTCTCTCTCTCTCTCTCTCTCTCTGGTCAGGAGCTGATAAGGAAAGGTATTCCTCATCATTTCCGGGCGATCGTTTGGCAGTTGTTGTGTAATGCCACCGACATGCCAGTGAAGAATCAGTATTCCGAACTCTTAAAGATGTCTTCTCCGTGTGAGAAGCTCATCCGTAGGGACATCGCCCGCACTTATCCTGAACACGACTTCTTCAAAGGCCAGGACAGCCTGGGACAGGAAGTTCTGTTTAATGTGATGAAGGTGAGACACTGAGAGTGAGATAGATGAGTAACAAGAGAGATGTTTCATCTTCAGACACAACAAAAATAACACTTTTAAAATAAACTTGGAGAATTAAAACGGTTGACGTGTGTGTTGCAGGCGTATTCTCTGGTGGACCGAGAGGTTGGTTATTGTCAGGGCAGTGCTTTTATCGTAGGATTGCTACTGATGCAGGTTTGCTTCAACTGTTTTGAGTTTCTCAAGAC
>JBAJNP010013077.1:0-12564 GCA_036877545.1 Yasuhikotakia modesta | reverse complement strand
AGAAGCCAGATGATGACGTCACATAATTATTCTTTCGTGTGGCAGTGAAAGCAGCCAATCAGCGTGCAGCGCTCCGCATATCATTATGAGGTTGTCAGAGCCCTTCCAGTGGCGCAGAATTTACGCAGAACAATCAGATTCACCCGTTTAATAGCCCCACCATAATTTTTTAAAAGAGGTTTTTAGACAGCTTCTGGGGCATTACAGACTTAACCAAAGTGTTATTCTCTCTATGTCACATCACAGAACAAGAATCTATACTCCACTCAACCACTCTAGGTCACCTTTAAGAGGTAGTTAACAATGGCAAATAATGTTTTTGACAATTTTAAATAATGATAATGTTAAATGTTTAAAGACTGAGAGACATTCAGTGGAGGACGGCAGCAGAGAGAGCTAGTCTAAAAGCAATCCTGTCCTGTTTGAGCAGCACAGGGGAATGAAAAGACTAAGGTATGTTAATCGCTTCATGATAATAATCTTTACATGATGCATATTTGTAACCTCATTTAAAATACAATACAAAATATATAAAAGTGATGTTCATTTAATGTGTGTTCAGTTAAAATTAAAAAAAAAAATTATGGTCTTGCCTCTTGCCTCTAAACGGTAATGAGCTGCCGTAAAATAAGAAATTGTTCTGGCAGCAATGGTCAATTCCTATTATGCATTAGTAGTCCCAGTACGTTGTACACGGTACAATGCATACAGTTCCATAAGAACCATAAGCTGGTGGGTGCTGCAATGTTAATAGTTTGTTTTTAAAACGGTTTAATTTAAATTTAATTTTCATTGGTAATTAGTCTAGAATTTAAACTAGATTATTTAGTTAAGAATTTATTTTAGAATTTAAATTTTATGTTTATGTAAAAAATGTGAATACCTTTTTAAAGTTGTAAACATCATTTTATGTTTGCCTTCCTGTAGTTGGAAGAGCATTGCGTTAGCAGTGCAAAGATTGTGGGTTCAATCCCAGGGAATACAAGGACAGATAAACAAAATGAAAAATCGAATTTACTATGAGTTTCTTTGGGTAAAAGTGTCTGCCAAATAAATAAATGTAAATGCAAAAAACATATGTTGATAGAGAAGCAAAAGTTATGGATTACATTTTAGACTAGATTAGATAAACAAGCTCTGAAGTCTAGTGAAAGTGATGTTTTAGTCATAGCTGCTCATAACCGAAATGTGACCTCTGCATTTAACCCATTGTGAGGAGTGAACACTCACTGCAGTCATGAACACACACTGCAGTCATGAACACTCACTGCAGTCATGAACACACACTGCAGTCATGAACACACACTGCCGTCATGAACACTCACTGCAGTCATGAACACACACTGCAGTCATGAACACACACTGCAGTCATGAACACTCACTGCAGTCATGAACACACACTGCCGTCATGAACACTCACTGCAGTCATGAACACTCACTGCAAGTCGTGAACACTCACTGCAAGTCGTGAACACTCACTGCAGTCATGAACACACACTGCAGTCATGAACACTCACTGCAAGTCGTGAACACTCACTGCAAGTCGTGAACACTCACTGCAGTCATGAACACTCACTGCAGTCATGAACACACACTGCAGTCATGAACACACACACCTGGAGCAGTGGGCAGCTATCCTTGCAGCGCCAGGCAGCAATCGGGGATTAGATGTCTTGCTCAAGGGCACTTCAGTTGGGCACTCCTTAAGCAGTAGACCACAAATGCGTCAGTTCTGGTCTACTGGTTACACCGCAACTAACCAGGTTTATAAACTTTACCAAGTTTATATATAATAAAACCAGTTTTTTTATATACTGATGATTAATTATTAGTTATGACCACACTCTGTCTTGAATGTTTAAGCCAGTGTTAAGCCTCAGCATGTTATAAGCTCTGAAATAAACTATTAAGCTGTCAACATAAACTCCTGCCCCTTGTTTTATTTAGTTGTGTTGGTGACCCATAAGACATGTCTGACTTATAGAGATATCTATAGGTTGGATTAAGTTTCACACTAAAGTAAAACTTGCTGTTGTTGGTTTATTCTGTGTCAAATCAACCACATTTTGGAAATTTGCAGATTTTTAGGTTTTTTATATTTTACTGAAGCAAGACCAACATAAATAGTGATAAAAATAGCTAACATTAAATAGTGCTGTCAGCTACATTTATTTAATTATAAGCTGCATTTTGTGTGTGCGGGAGTTTTAATTTAGCCAGCTTTATCACTGTAACACAAACAGTATGAATGTTTTTTGGCATATAAAAACGGGTTTATGCCATGTGTGGGCAGGAATTGAAAGACAAAACACTGCAGCATCTGTGTGTGTTGAATGCACTTTATTTACATGTGAAAAAGTGTCAACATTCAGTCATTCTTCAGAGCTGAGCATACAGCCACATAAAAGATATCAAATCAATACTGACTCAGAGCTCTATTTTAACTCATACACACACCTACATCTCCATAATTTCCTGCTTCAAACATGACGTTTAAACCTAAGACCTGCCATGAACTACACGTTTTACAGTCCACGAACGATCACCACCATCATAATCTCCATTAATGAGTTATATGGAAGGATATGGAGTGACTGTAGAAATGGGGCTGAGTTTATAAAGAGATGGAGAAAACATCTCTGTGTAGGGGAAACACATTTACAGACCGTCAGATCAGTTAAGACAGCTGTGTTTCAGAAAACATAAATTCCAAATATATAAAGAGCAATAGAAAGTCAGACTTTCAAAGTCTTGAGGTGGATAAACAGAAAGTCTTGAGATGTTGATAAACCGCAACTCAAACTGTGATGCGGGTGACGCACTAAAGCATGGAACAGACACACACATTAGCATACACACTTTTTTGCCATTCTGACAGAAATCGTTCTGATGGAAAGATCTGGTGTTTACTTGTGCCAGTGATTTCAGTCAGAATAACTTGCACATTAGCCTGTGTCCAGTTTGCATTTTAATTTCTGTATGTAGGTCATATTTCTGAAGTGTTGCTCTTAAAACTCTTGGTTTATTTTTGTTTATTTTTAGTCATTCACTTATACTGTATGTTGCCATTATCATCACCGCAGAAATGTTGCATTTTGATGATCACTGACCTGAATTACATCAAGACCAGGTATGTTCAGAAGAAATTGCTTTAACTTGTTTACATGGTGAAATTTTTGGTCTGATTTGTTTAAACTCTAGAGTGCTTGCTTTGCTTATTTACCCAATATTTGCTTAGCTCACGCAACAATTGGGTAAAAAGCATTATTTGGTTTCTTTTCCCCAATACTTTTCACTAAAACCCTATAATAGCATTTTTCTCAATTCTTATTTTTTTCAAATGTGTATTAGAGTTGCATAAACCCTTTAGGCTGCCTGTATATTTAGTGAAAGTAAAAATGACATGTTTTTGTCAGATATAACCCATAACTGAAATGTGATCTCTGCATTTAACTCATCACTGGTGAGGACACACACTGCAGTCATGAACACACACACCACAGAGCAGTGGGCAGCTATTCCTGCAGCACCTGGGGAGCAGTCGGGGGTTAGATGTATGAAATTAGTGATGTAAAAAGAAACTTAAAATATATATTTTTAAGTTTTTCTTTTGCAATAATTAAGTGATCATTAACAATGAAGTGTATCATTTTAGCACCACTAAAATTACCAGAAAATAGAAAAGGCAGAAATCCTGATTTAATCTAAATAGTGCCCCAAATATACTTTTCAACAGCGCCGTCTCCAGCTGCTGAAAGAGCAAAACTTCAAATAGTTAAACTGTATTGAGAAACATAATCTACAAATTGATTTTTTTGTCTTCAGTTGAGTTGGGATGGAGAAAGAATTTTACATTGTTTAAAAATAAGATCAACATGTTTCACCTTGAAACAATTTGATGAAACAACATAAACCCAATTCTCTCTCTGATCTTGTGACAAATTCAGATAAAGTCATTAAGACAATTAAAAACAAAACAAAAAAGCCCAACGTAATCTTCCTGAAGGTCCTGCTGAAACAGAATGTGTGAAAGCCAATGCCAGTGACCAAAAAATCCTTAAAATGACTGGCAGTCCATAAATATAGCATGACAAGAAACCGCAGAAAGTCTATCAAAGTTACTGTAACATTTGTTTGTGCATTGGGCGTTATTGTATATTGCAAGAAGAGCAGCATGGATTGTCTTTATCCGGTTGTGCTGCGTAGTCCATCTGCCGTACAATCTCTGCAAAGAGTTCGTCCACCATCGTTTTGCTCTTGGCTGAAGTCTCTATGAACGGACAGCCCCATTCTTCTGCCAACGTCTGCCCTTCCCTCACAGACACCTCCCTCTCACTCTCCAGATCCACCTTGTTCCCCACTAGGATCACAGGCACCTTCTCGTACCTGAAACACACACAGGTCCAAACTTCAGTATCATGGGCGTACATGGATGAACCAGTAAAAAAATCATGCCAAGAAACGCACACATTGTATTTCACACCAAAATACTTGATGTTGAAGAAAAAGGAATCCATACATTACAATTTCTTTTCGGCAGCCTTAAATTGAACAAGCTAATTTTATAGTGGACTTCTCGCTATTTGACTTTTGGGGTAGAACAAACATGTTTTATATTACAACCTGAATTCCAAAAAAGTTTGGATGTAAATTTGTATAAAATGAAAACGATTTCAAATCACATGAGCCAATGTGTTATTTACAATAGATTTTACAATAGAAATTTTACAATTTTATGCACAAAATGAGCTCATTTTTCAAACTTGATGCCTGCTACCAGGCTCTAAATACTTGGAACAGGGACATGTTTGGCGTAGCATCTCTTCTTCTTCCAAAACAGTGTGAAAATGCCTGGGCATTGAGGTCATGAGTTTCTGGAGTTTTGGTGTTGGAATTTGGTCCCATTCTTGCCTGATATAGGTTTCCAGCTGCTGAAGAGTTTGAGGTCATCTTTAATGTGTTTCATTTAATGATGTACCAAATGTTTTCTTTAAATGAAGACCTGGACTGCAGGAAGAATAATTCAACACCTGGACTCCATTCCATTGTAATAGCTGCAGTATGTGGTTTTGCATTGTCCTGCTGAAATGCACAAGACTGAAATAGATGTCGTCTGAAGGGAAGCATATGTGGCTCTGAAACCTTTATACACCTTTCAGCATTCATAATGCCTTCCAAAACATGCTGATAACACGCTGGAAGGTCTCCCTTCTCTTTACTCCTGAAATCACAGCTACCATCCAACAAGAATGGAGTAATGTCAATGACAGAACCATGTGTCTTCTGAATGTGTCCCCCAAATACTACAGGCATCCGTCTTCAGCATCAAATTTCCCCAGTTTTTGTGAATCTTTTGATGATGTTATGCACTGTGGATGATGAGATTTCCAAAGCCTTTGCAATTTAGCATTGAGCAAAATTGTTTTAAATTATGCCACAACCTTTTATGCGGTCTTCCACAAATTTGAGAGCCTTTGCCCATCGTCCTTTTTTTATTTTGAGACCTGTAGCAGGCATCAAATTAGCTTATTTAGTGAGGTGAAGTGTAAAATTTCTCCATTTAAGCTCTTTATGTTTTATTGTGAATTAAATATATGAAATGTGATATGAAATTCTGTTTTCATTTCATTTGTTAAAAAAGAACAAAAAAGTCCCAACTTTTCTGGAATTCAGGCTGTACAAAACTCAAGTGGTCACATTTACATTACCAGCAGTTTAAAGTCAACATAGTGATGGTATGTAGATTAGTCTTCGTGTTGTGATGTTACATTTACATGACTTTTACATTATTTATTTGGCAGACACTTTTATCCAAAGCGATGTACAGTGAAATTAAGGTATACATTTTGATCAGTGTATTCCCTCATAACTTTGGTGCTGCTAACACAATGCTCTACCAGCTGAGGTACAGCAACACTGTGATGTCACTTTTGTCCTTTGTTCAGGTTGTGTGTGACTTTGTTGACATTCATAATTTGAACAATGCTAAAATATCTATTATTGTGATTGGACAGAATTTACGTTGTTCAGCTTTCCTCAGGGCAGGAGAAGAACACTGCACCCAATACCACAAACTACACTGAGATAACTGTTTAAGGGCAGATAAGGGGGATGGGGTTACACAGGCCACACCCTGTTTTTAAACAAACACAAATATCACAGTTTAAAAGTGATTTCATAATGATAGTATAACATACAGAAAGAAACTACATGAGTTTGAGGGTGTTTGGCAGGATACTGTTGTGGTTTCTTGAGCATTGTCAGAGATGATCTTGCCCTTCCTTTAATTCTGTGTTAGATCAATCATAAAATTGAAACAGGTTACCGCATTCTCAAACTCATGTGCATGTCATTTTAATTGTAAATTGTGTCAATTAATAAAATTAAAGTGAAAAGAATAATAAAACCTAATTAAATTGGGTTGTAAAAATGTAAGCTTATATTTAACTGCATTGATTTACATACAGTTTTACATTAGCACTCAATACAATTGTTACTTGTTGCGACATTTTATATTACATTTTTTAATACATACATATATTACATACAATCCACTTGATGTGAGATAAAGAACACAAACACCATGTGTCACTAGTGGACCAAATGACCCTGAAAATATTCTATATCTATATACTTTCTATTTATACATTTAATTTAAATAGAATATATTAAATGTATTGATATATTTATATAATTATAGTATATAATTACAACTTATTGAATGTTTCTATATTGAAGGTTCTATATGGAAGATGCTAAATTGTGAACAAATTCTTGATATCTGGAAGGGTGTTGCCATGGTGAGGCAATATATTTATAGCAATAAATAGAACAGTGGGTGTATGTTATCCATGCATTGGGTGAGTTACATTAAACGTTGTTGTTGGGGTCTGATCTCAGTGATTGAGTCACAGTTATAGTGCCACCAGCTGGGAGCAGGAAGTGTGTCACCTACATCAGAACATGTTTTAAATGTTTCTCAGCATGTCACAACTATGCAGTTTTCTAAGAATAATCTGAAATAATGATGTGCTGTAGTGCCTGGCCCCTGTATTTATTACTACTATTATTAGAATTATAGAGATTTATTATTTATATTATCAGACAGTTAACCTCTTCACAATCCAAATATTTATTGCTTTTGTAAAGCATCATTTTTGTGGACAAAAAAACGTGGTCACACCTTGACCACTCACCTATGAGTAATAATATTTTTGGTTCATTTATACCTGAAGAGAAACACTCCCATTCTGGTTTATTAGAGTCTCTGAACACATTGTTTAACATAATGTAAACAAAATCACAGTCAGTTTCCTATAAATCCACTGAAAACTGCACAGGAACACAATTGGTTTATTCTTGAAAAGCATCTTTCACACAGCAGTGTCAGTGTTATAACTCAAGGATCATGAATTGAGCAACAGGCCGGTACAGGCCTGTCTGTAGACATCAGACGATGCTTAATGCAAACGCGTCAATCCTGCCATCTAATGATGTTGACGCGTAAACACTGCCTCACTTGTGCTTGATAATCATCATCACAGCAACGCTTTCCGACACACGTCTCACCTCTTGACTCGGATGATCTGATCTCTCATGGGTTTGATGTCCTGAAAGCTCTGCTGGTTCACCAGACTGTACACCAGGATGAAGCCCTGTCCGTTTTTAATGTACAAGTCCCGCATTGACGCGAACTGCTCCGTGCCCGCCGTGTCCAGGATCTCTAGCACGGACGGCGACGAGTCTACCTCGATCTCCTTACGGTAAAAATCCTCGATGGTCGGGTCGTACTTCTCAATGAACGTCCCGGTGACAAACTGAACGGTGAGGGCGGATTTACCGACCCCGCCGCTCCCGAGGACCACCACTTTATACTCGCGCATCTCACCGGTCTGTACGGATCAAAACGAGCTCATGAAACCGATATTCATGTTAAACCAGTTTGCCCGCAGAAGTAAACGCGCCTCCCGTCCCGCCACAGCGCGTCATGATCGCGGAGATCCCGGTGTACCGGATGCATTCAACGACTAAACAAATGCAATCAGCAATAACTTGAGCTTCTTATATACTCAGCTCACCATCCTACACGATAGGGATTGAGAAGAAACCTTCTCGGCCGTCTCCGGTATCGGGTAGTTACACTCCCGTTCGTTATAATCGGGTTATTTAAAGTGATTGAATCATATTCTTGCACGTGATTGTTTTCCGTCCTCCTTGCGCTCCCGGTTTGACACAGAAGCACACCGCCATGCCCGCCGATGGGGACCCTCCGCTACTCCTCTCAGTCTCCGTACAGACACGCTATCGTTGCTTAACGGATCCGCGAGGCGCCCAATAGCGGCCAGCTGCCTCAAACCGCGCCTGCGCGGACAACAGAGCTGCGCTTCCGCTTGAGTCAAAACGGCCAGACTGGAACGCGCGCGCGGCTGATGTTGTCGCTGTGGAAACTCGCCGGTGTCCGAGAAGGTGTATGTAGATGTTTGCGCTTTACTGACACATGAATAACATAAATAACAAACATTTTAACTTTAAACAGTAAAGCACTACAACTAAACGATTAAATAACGAACTTTTAAAAAGAGAGTTATAAAAGATAATTCACTACCAGAGTTTGTTTATTTATTTATTAAACACTTAATGTGAGCCTACGTAGTAATGTAGATTAGTAAAGACTTGCGTTCTATCAAACAATTCAGATTAAAAGTTCTGTTTTACATGTAAAATGTAATATGCAGTAAATGTAGTGTGTTTATTGTCTGATGTCATTTTATCAACACAAACCACATGATGTAACTGAAAATAAATATGAATAAACAAGCAGGGCGATGCATAACTCTACAAATTATGAATTAAAAACATCATGACAGCGAACAAACCCGCAGTTACAGAGCCACAGAAAAAAGTAAAAGAGCAGTATTATTCAAAACTGTCTGTGGCTATAACTCTGTATTGTGGGCTTGGTGAGGGTTAGGTGAGCATAACAGGTTCTGTGTTCATATTCAGAATTAAAGTCAAAGTCAAATTTTATTTGTCACATACATAAACGTACAGAGTATGATATGTTGTGAAATGTTTCAATCAACCCATCCACACGTAATACAAACAAACATGATCCCCAGACTATGCTCCAAGAGAAGCACAGTGTGGGAACATGAAAAAAAAAACACCTCAGATAAAGAAGCACGTAATCAGGACATTTTCACAACATTTAAGAAAAGATAAAAGTCTTTGGGGTTGGGGGGATCCAGCGTAGACGAACAGCCATCCGCTACTGCAGCTGCTGGACAGCGCTGGGCAAGACCCGTCTGCCAGGCTGGCGGGAAGGTGGGGGCAAGGAATGCAAGAGCGTCTCACTGCTGTGATCTACCGGGGGAGTTGTTTTTCCAGCAGTGGCCGTGGCCGAAAGCAGATAAGATTAGAAGGTTTAGGCTTAGGGTGAGTAGCCGTATACTCTTTTCTCGAACTACTCTATTGTCTAATCGAGTTTCGCCAAGATGTTATCCAAAAACGCGGTTTACAATCTGAGTCGCAATAGCTCTGCCCAACGCATCAATTTTGCCAGGCAGCATTATGGGGCTATGAACAGCCTCCCTGGTTTTCTTGATTTGTCACCAGGCACACAACCCTCCACTTCTTCCATGAGTCCATCGTATACCCCGCTGCAAACATTCCGGCAGGACAATCAGGTTCCCCCGAACCCACGCTTCTCTTCGAGAAGATAGTGTCAATTGTGCTGAGAGACCAGTTGATCAAATTATTTATAAATTATGTTATTTTTAAATAACACCTAATATAGATAACATAGTCCCTTCTAATAATGATCCTTTACTTATGGGAGTCATGGAATCTTTGGACAAATGGAACACAATGCTTATTTCCATAGCAGGATGTATAAGTATAGTTAAAATGTCTGTTCTGCCTACATTTTTATACCTTTTTCAGTCCATTCCTCTTCCACTACCCGATACTTTCCTCTCTACCCAAAATAAAGCCTTCAGGTTCATATGGATTAATAAATGGCCTTGGCTACGTTTATCCTTCCTCTATCTACTGCACGATCCAGGAGGGCTTCAAGTGTCGAATATAAAACTATACTACTGGGCGGCACAGCTTCAAACAGCTATGTTTTACTTTTCCGCAGACCATCCACCCTCGGTTGATATTGAGAAAGAAGAACTGCCACTCCCCTTACAATCATATATATATATATATATATATTCTGTGGAAGCTAAAATGCTTAAAGAGTCCACCCTTAACCCATTTCTTAGAAATACCCTATTTGTTTGGCATGAGGCACATTCCTTCTGGGGGAGATAGTATCCATCTCCCCCTTCACATCAATATGGGGCAATTTCTTTATACCAGGAAAAAATGACATGGGGTTTAAAAACTGGCAGATGAAAGGATTATTCATGGGAAAAAACTTACATGAAGGAGGTACACTTATGCCCTTCCAGCAGTTAGTTATAAAATATACTCTTCCACAGAAACATTTTTACATACCTTCAAATACCTTGGTATTTTTGCTTTGTAAGACATTGCTGGATGGATTTAAAAAGGGCTCCCAATCATATCTTTCAGCCTGGAAAAGAGATCTACAGGTGGTTATTACTGTTGAGAAATGGGAGCAAGCCTGTCTTAAGGCTTAAACCACAAACTCAAATCTGCTCACCCTAGGTCAGCAGCAAACACTTCAAGAGGTTCTTGTGAATTACGAGAACGAACATGTCTGAAATGCAGCCAAAAAACACAGAGGAGATAGAGCCTTTCTCAAGCAGGTCCCAAAATGTGGAACGTCCTCCTTTCTATTCAATCTATTACATCTTTATGTATATTTAAATATATGTTAAAACAACATTTTAAATACAAATGAGGAGCACTTGTGTGTGGGTTTGTGCAGGTGATGTTTTAGTGTGTCTGTTACTGTATTTTGTATTACGCGATTGTAAAGTACTTTGGGCAACGCAAGTTGTATTAAATTGTGCTATATAAACAAACAATAAAACAAACAAGCAAAAATGCCATAACCAAAAATGTACCTAACCCTATGTTGGGTTCTGGGCTTCATTCTATAAGACGATTTATCACAGTTGTGTAAAAGACACAGAGGTCAAGTGATCACTTGTTTAACTGACAATGACAGGCAAACATCAGCACTGATAAAACAGTGCATTTATTTCCTCTCACGCTGCACCTGTCATACTCTGCCACTGATATTTTTAACCAAATTCTTAAAACTATTTGTGTTCTTAAATTTCAATCCCTACAATGTGGCAATGGTACAGGAGACAAGAGTTCAGGGCTGTGTTGGTGTTAAAATGGCCTGATCCAAATCATGAACTCCTTTGACCTGAACAATACACTCATCAGCAACATGTGCTCTGAGGCACTTCAGTTGCTACCTGCAGGCACTGGAATCAAACCAGTGTTGGAAACTTTTTCCAGTGAAGACCAGTAGACTTGGATTCTCTTCAGCAGTAGTCTTTATTGTAGAAGATGATTAACACAAGTCTACACGTCAGAGCTACTGCTTGGGCGCTGCAATCATCAAGTGTTACTTAAAGTTAACATACATTACACTTATATCCATTATGAGGGGTGGCCCCTCAAAAATATATATTGCATATATATTGTAAATCAAGTGCAGAATATAGTAGCATAAAGTTTATACAATGTATTGCTTAAACTATATGTTTGTAAATGTCACTGATAATTAAGCTGCAACCCATAACTTTGTGTAGTTCATTTATAATAACAAAATCAGTTATTCAGCAAGAACATAACAGTGTTTAAAACTGTCTTCTTACATTCCTCTGATTCAGCGGGTTGATAATAATGATTTAGAATGCAGATATTATACTCCAGGAAATGTCAGTTAGATTGTCACATCTGTATCTGTATCTGTACCATATCTCTGTATATAATGTACATGTGTGCTGAGGATGATAAAGTGTTTGTAGCTTGGTCTTACACCACACTGAATAAATTTAAAATAATCACAATAGAGACATAACAGAGTGTAATGCCACGCCAGCAGGGAAGAGAAGTATTCGCCAGAATACTAACATTGGGCTCCCTCCTCTTCCTGTGTTCTCATTTCCTGTGCTATGGACTATTTAAGTGAGCACAAAGTATTGCCAGTGGACCTCCCTGCATACCAAGCATTCATATCTGCGTGTGATTACTGTTGTATTGGATTACTGTCTCATTGTGTATGACCCCTGCCTGTTTGCCACCTGCCCTGATCTTTGCCTATTTACCGTTTATTTACACGAGGCATAGTTCAAACAGGCAGGGTTCAATATGCTGTTTCATAGCCAGCAAACAGGAAGTTACCAAAGAGGAAAGCAAACAGACAGTTATGGGTCTTGGGCTCCCTCTGCTGTTCCCCCCAAGGAGCGGGTCCCAAAAGCTCAAACTCAAAATCCAGGGAGCAGTGAGGTAGGGTAGAACACGGGGGGAAGTCCACCAGGGCAGAGCAGGTGACAGGAGAGACCACCAGGGCGGAGCAGGTGACAGGAGAGACCACTAGGGCGGAGCAGGTGACAGGAGAGACCACCAGGG
>JBAJNP010013076.1:0-12564 GCA_036877545.1 Yasuhikotakia modesta | reverse complement strand
CATACTGATCAATACCAGCAACATACTGATCAATACCAGCGCTGCTAGGGCGTTGCTAAGTGACCCAAGTTTAAAGGGCCAACATCATAAAAGTCTGGTGTCTAGATACTGTGTGCATCCCTCCATCTGATCTTCATCCCTTCATCTGATCTTCATCCCTTCATCTGATCTTCATCCCTCCATCTGATCTTCATCCCTCCATCTGATCTTCATCCCTCCATCTGATCACTCAGAGGAGTGTAACATTCTCCCCTCACCTGGCTGGATTAGATGGGGTGTCACCAGTGGCTGCAAGGTTGTAAATGCTTTAAAATTATTATTAAAAATACCTCTATAGAAAAGAACTGTGTGAAGATAGTTTAAATGTTTCACGTTCCACCAAACAAACACAAGCAGTCCAGTTTGAGGGGTGAGTAAACAACAGGCTGGACACACAGGGTGTAATATTTGGCAACAGACTAGAATATCTTTCCCATTAAGTCAGTCAGAAAAAAACCTCAGGCTAAAATCAGGATATTGCAAAACAGCGCTTTTCATTCCCCCCCCACAGACCCCACAGACCCCTCATCCTGCTCACGTCCCAGCTGACATACAGGCCAGACACCATCACAAACAGACATCCCACCACACAGACACCTGAGAAAACAGGGACAGGGAGAATCACCTCAATACACCCTCACATACAGCAGAAGACTGTGTTGCTCACACTGAGTTTTCCCCTACAGAGAGTTAAAGGGGCGGCGATTTTAATAAACAGCACAGAACTATTCCTGGCACTGCTGTCCTGAATTACTCAGATAGGGAGTTTCTGATATGGGGGCAGCAGCACGTGGCTCTCCGGTTCCACAGACATACGTGAGCAGAGGATTGTGGGTATTTTAGACAGAAACAACCTTCTGTTCAGATGAATCTCTGGTTTACTCTGGTTAAATGAAAGCGTTTTACATTATTAAGAAAGACAATCGTGCGTCACCTTTTACATATCAGTGTTCAGAAACAACCCAACAGCAACAATAATGAACAGTCATAGCCGACATTTCACACGTCCATTTATTCACTTTTTGGACCACATTCATTTGTGCTAAAATCAAAACGTTCAAACAGATTCATCTCATTAATAGAAACGTTTGGTCCAACATGGCTTCACAGTACAACTGTACTGAGATACAGTGCATATTTAAGGCTTCTGTATTGTAGTATTTGTGGTAAGTGCTTGTTGAATATTTAAAATAATTTCATATATCAACTTACAAATAGGAAAACAATGTATGAAAAAAGATCTTGTGAAAACAGCTGTAAAAATAAAATGATAAAACTGTAGAAAATTGTTTCATTCGCACACAAAGTTTTGCTCAAATCACTCAAACATAAGCAACAGCTGCAGCGATGCTTCCCTTAGCAAACAGCACTAATAAATCAGAAACACAGTTCAATATAAATGCTGCCAAAAATCATACAGTTCTACCAGACACCAGTGCACTTCATTCATATGATCATTAACATACTTCAAATTTTATTTCTAATTATTTAAAAACCCGTTTATTAGCATAAGCATCCGTCGCTGATGTAAACTGCGGTCTACACTGCACCAGTCAGTCGTAGCGTCCAGGCCCAGGAGCACGGCATCCGGTTGGGAGCCAGCTGAGGCAGATGAACCCTGAGTCCAGTGAGGCTCAGTGGGTCCCACTTCAGAGGTTTATAACCGAGCAGAACCACCTGGATTTAAGGTTAAAGAAAGATTTGACACAAGGTAAAGAGAAGTTTTAGTTTCACATGTGAAAGCTATAGCAACCAAACAGGAGTGAATAAATTAAGCTATAGCTTAGCTAGCGGTCATAGCAGGTATAGAGTTACACTCTCTATATACAATATAGATATACAATTACTTATTTTAATATAAATTCATTTTACAAACTTTAGCATCATTTCTCACAGCCATCATTTTCAGGTTCTTTTAAAGCTTAGCAATAGAAATAACTAAGAATCTTGCT
The DNA here is from genome assembly GCA_036877545.1 of Yasuhikotakia modesta. Lineage (NCBI taxonomy): Eukaryota > Metazoa > Chordata > Actinopteri > Cypriniformes > Botiidae > Yasuhikotakia > Yasuhikotakia modesta. Next base: position 10,573 of record JBAJNP010013076.1, on the reverse strand, counting down.
TGTTTACATCACCTGTGTTTTGGATGCAGATACGATGGGGTCACTCAAAACAACAAAGTTGCTGTCTGGCCATGAAAGGAAAACAGCATAGACTGCATTCTCCTGCGGTTTCCATGTGTACCTGTCAGAACAAAAGACTTCCATCATTTAAACATCCAACTGCTAAAGGTGCAAGAAGGAATTTCTGATAAAAGCTGTTAAAGCTGAAGAAATGGAGGAAGGAACGTGTTTGTTTGGATGTCGATTTTAAATATTAACAGAGTTTCTTTGAAATAGTTTATTGCATTTAAATGACACTAAAGAAATATAAAACGCTTTACACGTCTGTGAGGTGACACATCTCCTGACTGTGCTACTGTATGTTATATAAGAACTCACCATATTCCAGGAGTGACAGAATCGTTCTGGACCCTCCATGCGCTGGTGTTGTAGATCGCATCTCCATTCACACTTAGCCACTGGCCCATCTGTCTGAGACGCTCCTCAAAGATGGGCACGATGCGGCCGTCGTGTGTGGGGCCCACGTTCATCAGCAAATTCCCTCCACAGGAAACGGTCTCAACGAGGGTCTGTGAGGCACAAATAACCCCTCAATGCTCAGACTCAATGCTACAGATCATTATAAACGCTTTCATTCAACAACCCCCAGTCATTGTCGATTAACTGTTAGTGTAATTTGTCTGATGAACTATGAACTATGTTTTACTAGCGTTACACCAACAAAACTGTCCAATTCTTCTCAGTTCAAACAGTATAGCAATTGTTTTACCCAACAAACATCTTTAATTGTTTTTTGGGGGCTAATTTTTTATATTTCTACATTTTTGAGTGTGATTTAAGCGTCCAGATACTTTCTGCTTAGACAGTAGACAGTCATGAACGATGACCTGCCCCAACTTCCTGTATCTTATTTTCAGAAACAGTTTCCTCATTTTCAAGTCACCGCAGCCAGTAGATGTGCTGTAAACTCACTCCTATCAGCTGCTCAATGGTCAGGAAGTCGCTGAGTTTGGCGTCTCTCCTGTAACCCCAGGATTTCTGGTCGATGGTCATGCAGTTTTCCCACTTGTGCTTCAGCAGGTGTCCCGGGTTGTAGCGATCCGTGCAGGTGTAATATCCACCATGTTTACATATGCTGCCATAACCCCAGCGGTCGTTGGTGACAACAGTGTCACGGACCGGACTGAAAAACACATCATGTATAAGTGTTGGGTTACACATGAACTGTCACCTTCATTTAAACGGTTCTGTTTTGTGTTCTTTATGGTTTTATTTATTACATAAGAAGAAAATGAACATTACTGACTCTATAAGATCAGTATTACAGTCAACCAAGAAATATTGCAGAACAATTTTTGTTCACTTCTACCCAAATAAATGTGTGTTTGACACCTACTGTTCTTACCTGTCATTGTAAAGCCAGGCCAGGAAGCCGGTGCTGTTCCAGTAAGTGTCGGGCGCGTCTCCATCTCCATCGGACCACAACACTTCGGGTTTGTACTTGTTGACTAACTCATACAGCTCCGGCAACGTCTTGCTTGTGGGGAACATGGTGGTGTTGAAGTTGTTTTCAGCATCTGCCATGAACAGAGGATTAAACCATTCAAAGAGAGAGTGATAGAGTCCCAGACGCAGATCGGTGCGAGTCCGCAGGGCCGTGGCGATCTCACCCACCAGATCCCGCTTGGGCCCGACTTCCACTGCGTTCCAGTTCCACGAGTACTTCGACCCCCACAGCGTAAATCCTGAGGGATTTCATTCCAAGATTATTGCGATGCTAACATCTGTAGTGTTATATCTGCTCATATCAAGTAAATAACAACAGAAGAACAATGTGCATGCGAGGAGCTGCAGTCTGTGCAGTAGGTCTGCAGTAAGTCCACAAACCTTCATGGTGTTTTGTTGTCAGGACTATATATTTGGCTCCAGATGAGGCAAAAATATCAACCCACTCTTTGGCATTGAAGAACTCAGCGCGGAACTGCCGTGCGAAGTCTGCGTAGCTGAAACCAGGTGGATAATTTTCTAGCATGAAGGCAACATAAGATGGAAACTTCTTGCCCTGCCAGTACCACCTGTTACACACACAACCATTAGACAGAACCTCAGTTATATCAACACAAGAATAATTCACACACACACACAAAATATAACCATGTTTATAAAGGATTAACATATTATTAACATAACTCTCTGTCGCCATCTGTTTACTATCAAGTTACATTAAACTACAAAAGAAACCAAACTGACATTCAGACCTGACAGCTCAGATTATAAATCATTATTATAAACTCACTGTTGTGAGTGAGGGTGAGAGAGTTTAACACTGATCTGTCATCTAACTGATCCATAACTCACTTTTTACTCTGTTTGTGCAACTGTACTATTACACATGCTGTTGCAGTGAGTCCTATCCGGAACACTGTTTGTTGGACTCACCAGAACCACTCGCTGCCGTAGCTGGGCACAGAAAACACTCCCCAGTGAATGAAGATGCCGAACTTGGCTTGATCAAACCATTCCGGTAAAGGTCGGGAATCAATCGATTCCCACGTGGGCTCGTATTGACAATAGCAGCAGCTGATCAGCAGTAAATAAAGCGCAGAAACGCTGGTCAGATGCATCGCGCTGCGGCTGTGAACATATGACAGATGTTTCAATCACATGATGTTATCATTACAAACACACGTGATCGGTCACATTAACACCGGAACTGGTGGAACCCGGAAGCAGCCGCTCATGACAGTTCGAAACGTACTATGAGAAAGGCGTGGCTCGTGACTGTTGTACCTTAATGATTAATGATGTTATATTTTGTCACATGTCGCAGTAATGGATTAATAAAACACGTGTAAGTTTACCTGGTTAATACGGCTAGGTTAGCAAGGGAGGTTATTTATATTCATAACGCTGGTGTTTCCCGTAGTAGGGATCGTGACGTAAGCCGTTTCGTCACTTCCGCTTCCGTCGTGTGCTTGCGCTGTAAAGCGATAAATTATGCGAGGTTTCATTGACTGTCACTGTCATATATCTGCCCCGGATTTTGACAGTGTAAGACATTAAACTGTCTTAATTATGTAAACTACGTGCGAAAGTAACTTCAGCGTTTGCTCTTTGTTCCAGGACGTTGATGACGTCATCGAGGAGTCTAAACGGGTACCTGATCCGTGACTATCGCGTAAGGATGACGTCAGTGCGTCCCGTCGCGTCATAACCTTTTATTGTTTGCGTTCAGGCCGGTGTCGTCGCCCTGCTTGCTGTGGCCGAACATGCTGGAGAGTTTGAGAAGATCGTCCATCTGTCACAGAGGTCCTGCATCAGCTCTCATCACGCTCCACGCTCAGTCGCGCTCCACGTTAAAGGATGTGCTGTCTTGCAGGTTCCCCGGGTTTGTGATGCCATGTCTGGGAGTCCATCCAGTCCAGGGTTCAGATCCTGCACATCCCAGAGGAGCTGTAGTTGAGGTGTGTATGTATCAGAAGTTACTGTATGTGACTCAAACATTCACACGTATCTTACAATTGATGTTGTGTTTGTCAATGTTCTGCAGGATTTAGATGCTGCTTTACCGCTGATTGAGAAGCACAAGGAGCTGATTGTGGCCGTTGGAGAAGTTAGACGTATTCTGTGACCATCTAACAGTTCAACAAACAGTAACTCATGTTCACTGTCTGGTAGATTCATTTGAACAGTGTCAGTGTGTACGTCACATACAGGTGGGTCTAGATTTTACCCCGCGTGTGGTCAACAGTGATGCTGGGAAAGACAGTCAGAGGCAAGTTCTGATCCAACAGGCACATGTTGCGAAACGGCTGAACCTCCCGCTGTGAGTTCTGCTCTGAAACACAAAGGTTACAGATCTGAGAACGTTAAACCATCTCACGTAACACAAATGATGTGTGGTTTAGGAATGTGCACTCAAGATCTGCAGGTAGACCCACCATCCATCTTCTGAAGGAGTTAGGTACTCATACACACTACAGCATAACATGATGGTGTGTGTTAGTCTCATGCTGAACAGCCTGTGTGTGTGTCGCCACGCAGGTGTAGAGAATGTTCTGCTACATGCGTTTGATGGGAAACCTTCAGTTGCAATGGAGGGAGTGAAAGCTGGTTATTTCTTCTCTGTTCCTCCGTCCATCATACGGAGTGAGCAGGTAAACAACCTGTTACCGTTAGTTACTGTTGCTAACAGATGAACTGTAATAATGAAGGCTTCGTTCTCTCATGTCTATAATTTACATCTAAACTGACAGTCAAATGTTTGACTGTTTATTTCTCACTATTATTCTCACATCAGATAACACAAACACAATGATGGGAATTATATAGTGACCAAACTACCTATACTTTACCTTCCTCAACTTGTCAAATGCAAAACTACATTTTTACATTTTAGCACAAGACTTTTGATCAAACATGTTTTAAGATCATTAAAATGTCAGATTTAATCAGTGTGTAAATACATGTCAGTATCATTATATATATATATGTATAAGTCATTATTAGTCACATGTTTGTCCACTTGTTATAAGAAGCAGAAACTGGTGAAGCAGGTTCCTCTGGAGAACTTGTGTTTGGAAACGGATTCTCCCGCTCTGGGGCCGGAGAAGCAGGTACTGTCACTTCATCTTCCAAAGCATTTCATGTGTTGGATTTTATTTTAAGGACATTTTTTGTGTTGCAGGTGAGGAATGTACCAGGAAATATCAGTATTAGTGCGGAATATGTTGCCAAAATCAAAGGAATAGCTTTGGAGCGGGTGATAGAGGTCACCACACAAAATGCCCTGCGCCTCTTTCCCAAAATAAAGACGTTCCTCAAAGCCTGAGAACTCAGTACAGCTGCTAATTCTGTGTGTTTGACAAATCAGGTGTTTCTTTCTTAAGCCTCATCTGTCAAAGGAATATGTTACTGTTTTTGTTCTGTGTAACAACATGTTTTATGTCCACAACAATAAAAGTCCTTTGAAAAGTTTGCTTTGAAACATTGTTAGTTTTTAAAAACAGTTTAGTCATTATTGAACCCTATATTATTTAAATCCTCTAAAGCTGTGTGTTGGAAGATTATGTTCATATATTATCAGCTGAATTAATGAGAAGCTAAAATCCCGTCAGTCTTTGTTCTCCCGCCGCTGTGGGCAGTAACTCCTGCTGTCTGTGTGTCTCTGTTTGGATGGTGATGTTGTTGAATCTGTATTTTGACTGGAGTTGTTTGGTCATGTCTGTCAGAACAGTCTGTGGGTTTGTTTGCTCATCTGGAAAATAAAATGATTTGGGTTAAAGTTTTTGAGTTAATTATTCCTCAGCTCAAAATATAAATTATACATATATAAATACACATTATAATGAATTATTTTATCATACCTATGACAACGTGAACAGAAAACTGTGTCTCATTCGCGGTCAGTGACCACATGTGCAGACTGTGTGTGGATTTAACACCCCCAACCGATAACAGAAGTTCTTGGACGGAGCTGAAGTCCACATCAGGAGGAGCGCCTTCAGATCAAAACCAACATTATGAGCCTCAAACGTTTTACGTCTATAACAAACAACAGGTCAGTCAGTCACATGCCTTCCATGAGAACACAGATGATGTCCTTCAGAACGGTGAACGTTGTTCCAAGCACAAATACTGAAAAACAGGAAAGTACAAACAGGATCTGCTAGTTTCCACTCAGGCTGTTGAGACAGAAATACAGGGTTATATTTTCTGTATTGCAGTGTCTTTAAATAGCAAAGGACGCACAGTCTGACAGAAATATCCTACAGCCAGTAGATTAGATATAACTTATTACAATGGAAACTTCTCTGTTGGTTGGGAACTCATTGTCTAAATACTGTTTGGAGCTAAAGAACTTCTGAGAACTTTAATGCCAAACAAAATGACACCACCAACCTGAAAGTAAATAACAATGGCAGCCAGCAGAACAGCAAAACTCTGCAGTAAATCTCCCACAGCGTGAATGAAAGCCGCCCTCACGCTGGTGTTTCTGTGCTCCTCTGTGAAACCTTCACAATGACTGTGAGAGTGATGCACCGGCGACTGATGGAGAATTAAAGCCAGTCTGATGAACAAACATGAAAACACTTATGTAACAATTAGAATCCTAATGTTTCCATTAGGTAACAAAAACGTTATTTTAAATGTTCTAGGAACGTTCAGTAAGACAAATATTAAACAATGCTTACATTAGCAAACACAATGAGAAATGATGATGAAATGACATCACTCACAAGACGTTCATCACAACAGCACATCCAGCAGTGATAAGCATGACATCACTGTGTATGTCATAATCACCACTGATGATCCTCTGAACGGCGAACAGAACCAGGACGATCGTCACGACCCAGACCGACAGAACCGACAACAGCGCACCTAAAACCTCTGAACAAACAAACACATGATGATGTCATGACTGCAGTCTTTATAACTACTCTGAAGAACATGTATCAAGAAAGCAACTTTATAAAGTGTTTCAGTTTGTTATGTATCTAACAGGTGATCGTCACATGAGTGTTTGACCTGCGCGATGCCATCCAAAGGTCAGATGTGTGGATGAAGGTCTGGAGGAGATCCACAGTGAGAAGAGACTTATCAGAATACTGCAGAAGTCTGTGAGAAGATGGGCAGCATCTGACATTATAGCCAAACTGTGAGCAGCGTAGCCACCTGCAAAAGCAACAGAACATCAGATTCAATCAGGCGGCTGCTGAAATCATACGGCTGCTGTTATTAGTGATCATGTTACTTCACCCTCACCAATCAATTCTCCAGTCATGAAGATCAGACACACAACTGATGTGATGAGTAACTTTCTCTTGGCTTGTGTTTTGTGTCGTCTCGTCTCTTTCAGACTGTGACAGTGAAACTCTTCACACTGTGCGTTCAAGTCTTCATCCCTGACATTATCCAACAAACTCAATGAAGAAAGAAATGACAACAGTCAGAATAGCAGATAGACAGAAACTGATTGTGCATTTGAAAAACTTACCCCAAAAGTTCAAGAGAGTCTGTCGAGGCATTTTCCTGCCGGGCAACCTTAGCTTTCTGCACGTTCACCATGAGAAACTCTTGATTAAATAACCTTAAAAAAGCCCTAAATATGAAACCGATTCCTCAGCTGTTGTTTGTTACAGAACGACTGAGTGAAGCATGAGTTTATCATCAGTCTCACACCACATGCTGTTTCTCATGTTTCTCCGTTTAACACGTCAGGAAACGTTTAATGTTTAGTTGCACGTCAAGGTCATTTTCTAAAACCGAAGATAAAGCCAGTAGACAGATCTAGGGAAGTTTTGAAGGACGTTTTCACATTTAAATCACTGCTTTATACTGAGTTCAAACATTTAGCCTGAACTCCAAATATTATATAAATCATAACACAAACAATGTGTGTCTGTAGATTTTTACTGTATATAATGAAACAACTGCCATGAGGATTGATTTTCTGTAAAGGCTAAGCAGGAAAAACTTTTAATTGGATCATCAATTATGTATCAAATGGTTCACAGTCATTAATTCATCATAATAACCAACAGAATAAAGTGTTTCTGATACTGTTCAAACAGATGGAATATCAGTGTTTATGTACATACAGATAACAAACATTAATTTAAATGTTTTATCAATGTTTCTTTATCAATCTGAATTGATTCAGCCTAAACAACCTCCAGTGTACAAATACTTTAGCAGTTCCAGTCCTTAAATCAGAAGAACGATTGTGTTATTTAGACATGCAAAAAATGTATCAGAGTTTATACATCCATTATAAAAATCAACATGGCTGACATGTTTCAGTGAATATTACAGTCAGATGAATCACTTAGTAAACCTGGTATTTTATCTAGCTATCTAGCATTTTAAGGGTTAACAATACTCACAATAAACTTATGAAAATGTTGGAAATGTTTTAAACAGCAGAAGTTATTAAACAAATGACACAGCATTTTTCCTTTAATATCAACATGAATTCTGACTTGTGCAGTTACATGCACACACACATTTACATGCACACACAGTAACATGCACACACACAGTAACATGCACACACACATTTACATGCACACACAGTAACATGCACACACACATTTACATGCACACACACAGTAACATGCACACACAGTAACATGCACACACACATTTACATGCACACACAGTAACATGCACACACACATTTACATGCACACACACAGTTACATGACATGTTGCATTTTATTACTCTGATGTGCAGCATGTTTATTTCTGCAGATTGTTTAGAACAGACCTGATGTTTTTTAGAGTCCCAACCTACAACCATCATTCTACAGATCATACAGACGCACTTGCTGTGTTAAAAGCTGCTGCCACAAACCACTAGAAGATAACAGGTCTTTGCCATAGAAATATTAAATTGTTCAAGCAAAGAGATCTTTGGAATGTTTCCAATGATGTAAACAAAAATATCATGAAGTTAAAATGAGGCACACATATTGCACTGACACTGTATCGAATGCAAACCAAATTTTAACAGCAAAAAGATCATGCTGGAAACTATTGTTGTAATACGTCCCCATGTGAGTCTGGAGTGATCAGTGTAGCTTTGTCCCCATCTAGAGGAGAAATCACACAATGTGTATCACACAGCCGTCACAGAGAAACATCCTTCAAAATATCAATATACTGTTTCTTCCATGTTGTTCTGGTCTTAGTGTCAGTATTTAAACGAACACAGACCATCTGGTGTTTACCTGAGTCTTCAGTGTAGGGGGCAGGGATGGGCATTCCTACAATCACAGTGTGTTCTGTGGAATAAAACAAACAACCTTTACTTTACATCTGACTAAAGTGACATTTACAAGTACATGTGTTTGCTGAGAACCGAACCCACAACCTCTGTGCTGCTAACTCGGCGCTCTACCTGCGCTCCATACAACAAGAGAACACAGTACTGACTGGTGAAGTGTCAGAGCTGTGGCTTAGCAGATAGTGACACATGTAGCTGCTGGTGCTCCTGTGGGTTTGAATATGGCTTATGATGTTTCCTGTCCTGTCACCCACTTTCCATTATCACCTTTCTTCTCTCTGCTTTCCGTTCAACACGAGTGACAAAAAAATAAAACTACAACCATTTCTTCATTTGTTACCTGAGTCTCTGGGTGCTGTGCTGGGAACAGGCTGTCCGGTGACAACTGTCTCATTACCTAGAAAACAACAGCAACGGTTTAGTGTTGGGACACAGATGCAGGACCTGCGGTGTGTGAACGTTCACCACCATCTCTAATGACACACATTTAAAGGGACTGTTCACCCAAAAATGAAAAAAGAAAATTATTTTTGTGTCAATAAAATGGGTTCAATTTTCCAAACTCCCTTTAAGGAATGAGATGTTTCGTTTCTCATTCTGCTCCTCACCTCTGTCCTGCTCCTTTGACATCTCAGCCGCGAGTTCCTCTGGATCCAGATAGTCGAAATTATCTTGCTGCTCAGAACCTCCACATTTCCCACAACAAAAGCAGCAGCAGCAACAGCAGCAGCAGCAGGTGAACAACATGCCCAACACCATCAGCGTCTGCAGACCAAACCCACCTCAGCAAACATCACTGCATACAACAAACCTCCAGAGATCTGCATGCTCTCCACGCCTCACCTTAAACCAGCATTTGGACATGAGGGAATAATATTTGACGGCCTCGTCGCCGAACTGATCGGCCACATACAGGCCCATGGAGCCGTACTCATCATAGATCTGCCGTTTGGCCTCATCTGATAAAATGCTGTTGGCATTGTTGATCTCTTTAAACTTCTCGGTCGCTTCCGGGTTGTTGGGGTTTTTGTCTGGGTGATATTTCAGTGCCAGTTTTCTGTAAAGGTAAACGTCAGATTTTACAAGCGCTGACATGAGCTCAGTGTGTTAGATCCCAGAGATCTTGAGCCGTGCAGCATTAGACACCTGTAAGCTTTTTTAATGTCTTCTGCTGTAGCTCCTTTCTGGAGACCCAGCGTCCCGTACAGCGTCTCTCCTGCCCTGGACAGTTTCCTCTGAGCTTGATTTGTGTCTGTCATCCTTAACTGCTGCTGGGAAGAATGAGAGACTTAAGATCAAGCAAAGACGTTCATCTGCTGTTTTACTGCCATCTACACTGTTTACACTAGAAACACTCAGTCTTACCTCTTCAGGAAAATAGCTGGTTCCTGTCTGAATGAAAAATGCAACAGCAGAATGTTAACAGCATTTTCTAATGCTGTGATTAAATATAAGTTCATTCTCAGTAACAAATGAAGGTTTCAGTGAAACTACAGCATGTGTCACAGGCGCCATTACTGACGCCGCAAAGTTATGCGCGAGTTTTCAGCGCATCAGCGCTTATATATCAAACCTTAACACATTAAATCTCTGCCATTAACCCGCTTACCTCTCACACAGAGGAGATGCTTTTTACACACATTTCTCGTGTTTCGTGTGGAAATCAACCAGCGCGATGAAATGAAAGCATGTGAAGTTCAGACCAGGAAGCAGGAAATACCGCAAATAACAGCAGAAGCGAAAGAAGACGTGTGTGCAGATCATGAAGACTTTACATGTTAA
>JBAJNP010013075.1:0-12565 GCA_036877545.1 Yasuhikotakia modesta | reverse complement strand
AGTTGCTTTTCGTCGCATTAATTATCTGATATTTTGTCATATAAATATTCACATGAACTGTACGGCCACATTGTGTGGCGAATAGTTAAAAGAAACAAACATAAAGTACCTCAGTTTTAAATATGAATCGTGCGATCGCGCCACTCGGGTCACGTGATCATAAACGCAAAATTACTTCCGTGACGTGAACGCGCTTTTATTTCCTCTGTGAAACTTTATGTTTTCTTGCTATTTGACGCACAAAATGAGGCTCAAAAAGACGCACAAATCGCGTCCTTTGAAGAGGAAGGTAAGAGGCTGTTTATATTCACTTATCTGGTATTAACAACCGAACCAACATCGTGGGCATGTTTATTATTATAACTACCCAAGCAAAGCTAATGTGTGTAATGTGTTTCTCTCAGGAATGTGTGCACCCTCTAGTGTTAACGTCAAATAAATGATCCACAGTCAGTCATAATTGATCATATGACATAAATATATATATCTAATATATAATATATAAGATAAAAATATATCTTTAGTGGTTAACTGTGAGTGAGCGTCATAATTGCACATTTTGTCTTTTATTTTTTGGCCCTTTTGCCACTTTCATAGTGTAATAATTTAGAGATGACAGGAAATGATGGTGGGAAGAGATGGGTGGCGTTAGGAGATGAGTCAGATTCGAACTTACGCTTCCTAGATAAGCAGCCCAGCTCAATGTGTCTGATCATGCCATGGGTTCGATTCTGTCTTATTGACTATACGCCAGAGGCAGTGCATGTAGTCTTTTCTGTCTGATTAAGTCCTTTAGAGGACTGGGCTGGTTTAAACACTTATTTGCACGACTCTTTTAAAATCCCACCTGCATCCATTGGACATCATACCAATCCACTGCTAAATATGAGCGGAACAAGGTGTCCTGTCTGCACCCCCCACCCCTCCCCTCTTTTTTGTCGGGGGCCGTCGGGGAGCAACGGCACGCCGGCGGTGTATAATGCAATTTGGTTGATTAAAAGAAAACATTAAAGCACTACCTTATTGAATTTGACGGCACGTACGGAAGCAGATCTTTGCTGGCCACTCTGTTTTATTGGCTGGGATGAAGAAGATCACGTCATCCTTCGCTCCCCAACACACACACATCTTAAGACTCAGACAATCCTCAGCTAGGAGGATGTCGGTCAGAACAGAGATTTGTTAATATCCCCAAAACTCCTCCCCACCTGTTCCTGCTCTTTCTTCTCTTTCTTCTGCCAACCTTGAACCCAAAGGAGAAAAGTTTAGAAGCTTCATCTGGAACGGAAGACAAAGGGGGAGTCCTTTTATTTATCTGTAAATAAGGTTGATGACTCACGGCCATCTTACCTCAGCGACTCATTTATTGTTCTGAGAGTCTGGAACAAGCAGGACAAGGAGAGAGCGAGACGGCTGACATCAGTGTTAAACACCAAACACCTGTCAGTGCTCCGTCACGATCCAAGTACGCACTCTTCCTCCTCCGTTCAGTTGATTTATCATCCGTACCGTCTCTAGAACAATCCGCCTAAAACACTCAGTGGATAGACTCTTCTGAATGTGACACAACCAACGCTTAGCAGGAACTTGCATTAAGCTCAAAGTGTTAGAACTGAGTTCTAGAAGGGAGTTCTTCAGTGAAGCTGTGGCAGACATTGACCTTGTTGAACACGGATGTAAAAAGTTTTCCTGTAGCTCAATGGGTGGAGCATTGCAGCAGCCCAAAGGTCATGGGTTCGATTATCAGGGAACTCGCATGATGATAGTTATCTCAGCTAACAAACGTCTCAGAAGCTAAAGTTCTATAAAAGTTCTCAAAACATTTTTTTAACAAAAAGTTATCAAAAATGTTCTTGCAACTTTTTAAATGTGATATTTAAACTATTTTTCTTAGGTTGATAGTATAACATCTAAAAAACAACATAACTGAACATTCCTAGAACTCTTAGAATAGCGTGTGTGAGAGATAGAGGAATGTGTCTCAGATTGTCAGTTTTCATCAATTCTTTTTCACCATAATTCACTGTGAGAAGATCTGTCTTCTCACAGCAGGGTCTTGATTTTTATTGTTTATATGTAGCTCAGCTAGAGATGTGAGCAGTCCGAGTTCATTAATATTTGATTCATTTGTAGTCATATCACAGATTGTGTTCACACAAAACCAGTTTCTTCTGTGAGAAATATGATTGATTTGGGCTTTTCCACTAATACTCAGTAGTTCTGAGAGAGAAATGGCAAAGGGCAGGAGTTTCAGGGAACAATAACTTACTTTACTCTGTTCTTCTTTCAAAGCTATAAAACACAAAAGCATTCAGGGCTGATGTTCAGAAGCTGTGAGTTAAAGGTGTGGAGTTAAGAATACAGTGATTTTTTTTTTTAAGAAGCCAACAGTTTATCAATGATGTCAGGTCAAATCCACATTCGGTCACATTTACCAGTTTTTGTTTCACTGCTTTTCTTTATGCAGACCATATGTTTGTAAATATCACTTTCATTTTCTCTGGAAATCATGATGTTAATTTGTGTCTGTGTTTGTGTTAGAACAGGGAGGCTGGACAGACAGGAAGAGTTCATGCGTGTGTTGTGCGGTTTGTGCATATGCTTTGTGTAATATGTGCGTTGGTGTTTATTTTGTGGCAGTCGGCCTGTTTTTTACGTCATGTTTACAGTAGCCGTTGTCAGGGCCAGAAGGCTAGGAGTAGGAGTGATGACAAGTCACAGCACCAGATCTCCATGTGGCTGAGAAACTCGAGATCGGCCCAGATACGATCGTTCGCCAGTGATTCCCGCAAACGGTCCGATATATTAGAGAGAGGAGGGGTGACCATCAGGGCATCACCCGCCGTGTAAACAATGCTAAACAAAACAAGACGCTGCAGTAATCTTTTACACGATTGAGCACGACATGCTAACAAAAGATGAAAATTATGATCCTTGTGATATTACAGAGGAATCGCTGCTCATAGCGTAGCCATTAGGCTAAGTACGGTACGGTAGGCAGTTTTCAGAGAGACTAGCAATAGCGAGATTCGGCCCAAATGCAATGATTGGAGAAACATTTTAAGGTTATATAAATAGATATATAAATACATTTAGACTCTACTTAGTGATTGCTCTCAGGATATATAACACATATTTTTCTAATATATAATGAATAATTAATTTGTTTGTTTGTTTTGGCAACTTAATAACTTAAGTTGGTCAATGCAAACTCAGTGACCCAGAGTTTGCATCGACCAACTTAAGTTATTTTACTAAAGTTAAAGTATCAGACAGGAGAGTTTGGTGGGATACATGTGTTTGTGAGATCAGTGAGAAGAGAGAATTTGTGCAATTACACGGGCTGCTTGTAATGAGGCCGTTTTAGGCATAAGCGGGAAGTGTTCAACGTTGTTTGTGTTTGTTATGATTAATGCAATATGATGGGCTGGCATGCAAAACACTGTTGCGACACTGCGAATTCCTTCAAAAAATCTCAAATCTGCTATCGCAGAGTTCACCACATGCGAGCAAAATAAAATGTCTGCAAAGTGACAACAGAGAGAAACTGATACCGCCCTGCAATTTATAAAATCAAATAAACTGTGAGTATATGGTAGGACTCCAGCAATCTGCTTACTTAGATCTAAAGGTGCCACCTTCTGGTCATTACTGGCAACTACACATGACAAACAAACCTGAGTATCATTTTTTAACACGATTTAGGATTTTGTTTAAAGACTGATTTGTTTTTGTAAAGATCAGCCCCATGTTACCTTTTGAAGTCTTTGACAAAGGCAAACATTAAACGAGGAGGAAGATTGGCTGAAATTAACCCATTTTAACAAGATTGAATTTGAATTATATTGTCTGCTGTTGTTTTTAATGTGTTTTTTAATGCAGAAAGGCAATAACCAGTAAACGCTCTCTGAACGCTCTCTGAACGCTCTCTGAATGCTCTCTGAACGCTCTCTGAGCTTCAGCATTAACTGCCAGGCATTATTTTCACCCGCCTCCGACTGATCTAAACAGAGCATTAGTTTCTTCACAGCTTTATTTTGCCAGAACAGACCAGAAAGAGCCATGTTTAAGACACCATGTGCAAAGTGCTCAACTTTTTATACATAAAATATATTGTATATATTCATTGTAGCAGCACAAAATAACTCATTTCAGCAGTTTTTGATTTTTTATTGACTTCAATTTTGTCATTATACCCAACAATTTAAGGTTGTGCTAACACTTAAAAAACATAAATGTTATTTAGAAGGGTTCAAGGTTACAGTTTTATGTTAATGTTAATAACGTTGCACTAACATTACTCCAGGAACATTTATGATACCTTTGAGGCCTGTTAGCTGGGCCTAGCCCTTTCAGCTCTGGGACCTTGTGGCATCAAGTAATTACACTTTAGCATTAGCAAACAAGTGTTTATAGCACTTGCAAATGTGACATTCTTTACCATTTGCGTTTTAACATTAATCATAAATTGTTTATCCAGACAGGAAAAAAAAAAGAAGTAAAGAGGCCTGTCAAAAATTTCCCATGAGCCTTTGCTCCTCCTCGTAATGACGAATGCTTCTAGCTAATAGAGCCGGATGGGAGAAACTAATCTAGGTGCTAACATAGAACGCAGTGAAGCATAGTTCCATTTCAGCTGAGGAGCTTAAAGGATTGCATTTACATTACAAAGAGATATCAAGTCTAATGTTAATAAACCTCAGTAAGCCATACAAAAACCCACATTGTGCTGCTACTAAAAATAATGCAGAGGAAACGCAGCCAAGAGGAGACAGAAGTGAGGTCAGGTCCCTGAGGCTGTACAGTGGAGTGCTCTTCTGAGGAATCAATACCACTGGAAATTTTCCATAGGGTTTCCAAGGGTACAAGTACACTCTCTTCAGCTTTCCATCCCGTACCGGCATTTATGTAGGAACAAGTAGCTTGAAGTTAACATCTCTGTGCTGGTGAAAGTCTGGCTGGCCCACAGAAGACTGCATGACTAAAAGCCTCCAATTACGATAATGTGTTCCATCTCTGAGGAGTTCAAACAAACTTCCTCTATCTTCTTGAAGACGTGTGTTGGGTAGAAAGATGAGGTAGAACGGGAACGTTGTTTTTAGAGGATGTTTTTTGATGTAGGCCAGTTGACATGGATGTCAGATTCTATTAAGTCTTCTTGCAGACTGTGTGTGACGCTGTTACTCTATGAAATGCTCAGCACTGCTATTTTCAGCATTCTGACTATAGACGCGCTGTCCACTCTGTTATAAAACTGTCCACTCTGTTACAGAAACAGGGTTGAGGGTTGTTAAATGAGCACTTTTTCTATTTATAATTATTTACCTGGTCAATATGCAGAAATGTATTTAATAGTTTATATTTAAAGATTATATTTTGGAGAATTTTTTCTAAAAACAGCTTTTAATTGATCGGCGTTATGACAGGAAATCTATATACATCTAAATCTAACTATATATAAATATAATAAAAACTGTTTTGACTAAAAATAACACAATATTTGCACTTGGTGTTTTGTGTTCACATTTATATAAAGTTAGATTTATAGTATATAGATTTGTAAGGACTTGTATTTATTTGTTTAAATACATATATTTTAATATGTTTATGTTTATATTATGAACACAACTTTACAACAAAGCAGTTTAGTTAAGTTTAATCCTCTTAATCTACAGCTAAGTGTGACCAGCAACAGACAGCGTTTGATTCACTTTATTTGTGACTTTGTGCTTTTGTCTAATGTTGCTTTTCAACCTCAGCAAGACACAGAAAAGCAGATCAGACAGCCCTTCATGACTGCAAATGTCAAATTTATCATGATCAAAACAAAGGCAATAAAACACAGACAAAATCAAGAATTATGCATGTTTATTTTCATAACAGAAAGTGAAGTCTACTTGCAGAATTTTTAAGAATTGCCATTATTTTCAGCAGTGTTATATTCGAGTGTGCATTGATACAGATGAATACAGATGGCTGTGTATACTGTATGTTTAATGCATAGTTTCATTATCTGTGAACGTAGAGAATGTTTTTAGTGAGTTAACATTATAATAACGTATATTGAAATATATTGTGATAATTTCAAGTGTGTATGTTGTGTCAGTGCGTGTCAGTGCAAGTTAATCTTTACTCTCTCAGAGAGATGGCTTTAAATTTCCAAAAGATAGCAGATGATTGTGTGGCAACTACTGTATCCTCATTAAATATTGATGAGAAAAAATGTTAGTGCTTGGGAGAAAGGATTATGTTTCTGCATGGACCTTTCCACACATTAACTGACAATGTGATCAAATAATGGCAAACATATCAGAAGAATATACTGCTGTTATTGCAGTGTAGGAATTGTATAGGAATATATGGATGCGTGACTCAATAACCAAACCAGAGAGTGTAGCCCTCGAAACATACCGTAACATACAGTAAACCGGCTGACGTGATTAAACATATATTGTTAGTTTTAACAAGAATCTGAAAATGTACGAAAGAGGCAGTAGAATTGTCAATATTAGCAGCCGTATTCATTTTAGTACCTTGGATAAATCAGTATATATTATTCATTGTTGGAAAGCATTGTTCTCTGTTAAATTTCCTTTTAACTTTACCGCTTATATACTGGCATCTGTCAGCAACTAATAGTTATTTTACTGTCTGTCACAAATCTGGATGTTCTAAACTCTGTGTTTTCATAAAGTTACTTACTTGCTCTATGGTAAATGCAATATTATCATGCTGTATGTAGCCTGAGAATGTGATAGTGTTTATCCAGATTAGCAATCGATAGTTTCACAGTCACTGTTACAGGGTTGGAAACAAGCTCTTTTGGTCATGCTGGGAAAGGCAAAGTTTTTACGTAGGCAGTCCAATAAGGGTAAATTGCTACAGATGAGGAGGGAATCAGTCAGCTAACAGCATCGCCATTCTCCTCCTCCACAAAACTGTTGGGTGCCGACGACTGACTGGGGCTTGATCTTGTTCTTAAGTTAATAGAACCGTAGTGCTTGGCAGAACGCTTGCAATACGCGAAGGCTTTTCTCCTGTACATCTCGCCCTTCCACATGGAGATCATCAGCAATGTGGACAGCACCACTCCTCCTAAAGTGAGAAGGCAAAGTCCCGCGATAACGCACCTGTCCAGGTGCGCGCCTATCCTGGCGCTCTCGTTCTCCAGTCTTTCCATTTCGCGCGCCGAAACGTTTTCGGGATTCACTTTGACGTCACGAGGGACCGCGTACGATATGATAACCAGCGAGATCCCGGTAATAAGGAACGTGACCGCGCTAATGAACCCGTAATCCACGGACTTCCCCGAACTCTCCGAGCTGATGTCCAGGTCGGACGCCAGCGATAACTCCTGCAACCCCTCGGTTCGGATTTCGCTCGCGGAGTCGTGGAGCTCCGTTGCGTGCCTGGGACTTTTCTCGCTCGCTTCTGGAGAGGCCAGACGGAGATTGACGTTTTCATCGACGTACGTAAACGAGGTTTCCAGCTCCTCGTCGCAGCAAACCCTGACCTTCTCCGTGGGCTGATGGTGGTGCTGGCCATGCTGTCCTTTCACGGGAACCGTCCTTGGTGCTGAATTACATTGTCCCTCACAGACATGAAGGGGGCTGGAAGACCAGTCCAGCACTCCAGGGGCATCGGATCTCCCTCCGCTATTATCTATGTAAAGTAACTCTACCGAGGCCATCAGATTCACTCCCACGGATCGGTTTAGTTTCTCGTTGCATCAATCCCTCCGCAGCATTCCTATAAACACACATGGACTCGGATGAGAAATAAGTCTCAGTTTAAAACGCAGTATAGTATTTCTTGTGTAGTAGTATACAGGCTGTATACTACAGCATGCAAGTATACAGGAGCACGTGCTTGTAAATGCAGGCACGCCTGATTCAATGTAACCCATTTAAACTTACAACGCGCTCGCCAAAGTTCATTATTGCATTTAGATGAAATCCTTTGCCTCTTCTAGCGAAAGACGATTAAAGTTACCGATTAGCTCTGCTGATTCAGTATCCAGTTAGCAAAGCAATCCGTAGAAAACCAAAGATAAGCCATAAGTCCCTTTAAAACGCGTCTTAACCGCAGACCAGGGAAACTAGACGCGACACTTGTATAAAACATGACAGTAAAGTCAACCTCTATGCAATCGCATTGCAATAGCAAACACACCCGCATATCACACTAAAGCGCGCAACGTTGTGATACCAATGAAACGACGAATGCAGTTTATAAACCAAGCGTTTAAACGCGTGTAAGATATATAGTTTTGGCACGTGTCCATCGGGATGCATCCGTAGGTCATTGAACGTCCCGAACAGAAACGATACAAACGGAACGCATTCCGACGACCTACATTAGACGTAAAAAAAATGGTTTGGTGTAAAATTGTTGGTTTGGCTTAATACCTTCCCGTTGCACAACCATTCCGGCCTCCCGGCAGCCGCTCTCCGCCGTGCTCGTTCCCACGCGCCGCTTAAACCCCGACTGAGCTCCTGCTACAGAAGTTACCAATCCTACTATGGCAAAGGTTTCCTCGTGGATTTTAAATTAGCCTTGCTGACGTTGCGCGGCGGTCCGCCTATGGGGAACGATCCCTCATGAATATTAATGCTAAATGGCAGTTGCCATCCTATGGGAATCCTCGATTCTGGAATATTAATTAGCGAAGGCTGACGTTTACTGTAGCCTCTACTATGGCTCATGAAACGTAAGCGTAGGTCGGTAGCCATAGTAGGTTTCATAATTTCTCCTGCAGTTCGGCTACGCCTCGCTGGTTTGCGTCACGTCTAATGCTGTGTGTGGGAATTATGGGAAATGAAGTTGTTGTGACGAAAAGTAATTATTGTATAAAGGCTTACTGCGCTACACCACTTTGACTGAAACTGGTGTCTAGAGACATTTCCTACTTTATGACCAAAAAGGATACTGTGTAAAACCACACTCATTTCCCACCATCTGTTTTGTGGTTCTTTTGAAAGCTTATAAAATTATTGGTCTTCAGCAAGATCTAAAAGCTCTGTTTTTAATCTGCATGCTCTGCCCAAACCAGGTCATATTTTACCTTCAGCATTTGTACAGTCATGTGACCATCTACAGAATACAACGACATCAGCATCATCATCATCATCATTGAGATGATTTCATCATTTGTCAAAAATGTATTTGTTAAAAAAAACTATTAATTTATACACATAATCATGTTAAGCTTTTATTAAAATCCCCAAACATTTTCAAGCTCCAGGAAAGATTTTATCCTAAACAACAGCGATCTATCCCTAACATCAGACAATCAATATGATTTCCACAGATTTGCGCCACTGTGTTGACCAATATGACAGATGCCTTTGGCTGGAAGCCACATAAGTTTCCATTTAACAGATGAGTCTGCAGAGAGGAAGGTTTTACTCAGCCTGAGATTAATATCCCGCGTTGGAGGAGAGATGCACAGTCATGAATTCCCATCTGTCACAGCCGGCGTTATGAACGGAGGCGACGTCGCTGTATGTGGCTGTCAATTTTAGATGGTTTTCAACAGGATTGAAACCTCAGAAGAGCACACGGCTAACTTTTTGCTGTGTCCCTATGAGATTTCCGTGCTGTCAGCTGCCAGCTGCCAGCTGAGTCAATCCTGCTTGCCTTGTCAATGACAAATTTGAGTTTTAACAAGCCTTAGGCCCAATTAAGTCACCCTGACATGCCCACGTGCATGTTGTAGTTTGTCGGTTTGTTCTCAGGTTTGACACTAAATCCCAGCAACAGTAACTTTCCAGCAGTCGTAACTTTGCAGTCAGTTGTATGTATTCTGCCATCAGATCAAAAATCTACGGCTTATTTTTATCATGTGTGGTTGTGCGTTGATGCAAGACAAACACAAACAAAACAGAAGCTTAAACAAATGTTTTTGGTTGTTTCTTTATTTTGAGACTGAAAGCTGCCTCTATGTAAATCTAAGAAGGTTGTTTCTTAGAACTATGAAAAACTGAAGGACAAATGTACAAGACTGTTTAAATATCTTTACCATCTCCACAGCCTTAAAACAAAATGAACTGGGAATAAAATGTGACGTTCACCTGTGCGTCTGCTGAACTTGCAGTCCAGGTGTGCACAGACCCACTTTACAAAACCAGACAAAGAAGCAGAAACTTTAACTATTGTACATTTGCTTAACTATTGTAAAAACTTGTGTATTAGATCTAAGACATTTAAGGAGCTTCAAAAAATGACAGGATATGCAAAGTGACTTTAAAAAAGGGTTCTTACTAATCTGAAAATGTTCAGAACCAAGACACAGACTTAAAATGTTTGGCCTATAACTGAGTCAGACACAAGAAAAGGCTTAGAGGAGAGTTAGAAGAGGGTGACCCAATACAGACAGGGCATGTCTCTCAAATGTTGACAGATTACGATTGTGCCCTTGGCAGGTCCTTTTCTGATGAGTAATCAGGTTTAGGTGGGTAAATCTGAGAAGGCCAGTGGAGCTGTCCTTGGTCCTGAGAACAACAAATCCCTCAGAGCCACTGAACCAGGAGTTGCCCACTGAATATGTCACATGTGATCCAAGGTCACGGGTCATGTGATCTAGAAGTTGTTCAGTTTCATACAGATGAGGAGGTGAGTCTCTGTGAGGCCTTGAAAAGGAGAACGGGGTAAAAACTTCTTCAATAAAATCTTAAGCCTCTTTTCATTTTCGGTTTTGAAGAAAGTTTGAGAATAAGAACATACTGAGCATTTATATTCTGGAATGTGGACAGGGTGTTAAAATTGGAGGGAGTAAAGTATAAAAATGACAGACAGCTCTTTTAATCATAAAGCATTCAGCTCTTGAAAACTGACAGCCTGGTGACTTCATAACTGTCTGTTTAAAATTATTAAAATGCTAAACTTACCTCTCAACAATCTTTTGATTTTCTCAAGAGCAGGAGTGCTTGGCAAAATTGCTCAATATGACTTCATCTGAGTTGATACAGAGTATAAATTATCTAAAAGCTATATGTCAACAAAAACTGCCTCTAAATGATGGACATGGAACTTACTCAGTTGTCCTTGACCAAGGTGGTATTAATATTGTAATGGATCTTATTCAGTGAAATGGTTTCATACGCTGGCTGATGTATGATGTCAACACACAAAACATCAGGTTTCACCCCATTGTGTGCTGCACGGCTATACGGCGAAGCTCTTATGGTGAGATACACGCAAGGTGAGATGTGAAAACAGGCTTTTGTCATTAGTAAAATTAGAGAGTCTTGAGTCTCAGCCAGAGTTTTTGATTTATTCCTTTGAGATGTTGCCAGGCTTCGAGTGGTCTGCTGGCATTATAATGGACAGAAAGCAGAGCAACATCTTTGTGTTTTAAATTGTGATGTTTGCTGAAATAAAATTCAATTAGCGGATGAATGATTCAGACAGTCCGGCATGTGATGAATTAATCATGACATTTTCCTAACAAATGATGAAATCAGAGGCTTATCTTTGTGAATGCCTGTCACATCCTCATTGTGACAAACTCTTGCTTTCAGCTTGATAGTCACTCATGTCTCAAAAGTTGGGTGTTGATCTGCTTCAGAAAGTGGTTTGCTTTTGTATGTTTCAGAGGGAAAAGTTTTATTTATAACAGTAGTTTGTGGTAATACCAGCCTTTTTCTTAAAATAATGAATTCAAAGTCGTTACAGTCTCCACAAGAAAAATTCATATTCTTAAATTAAGCTTAGAAAAGTTCGTGTTGTTATTCAGTACGTCCACGAGATGGCAGTATAACACCAACAGCACAAAAACAGACTGAAAGTCAGAAGTTAATAAGTAAACGCCTATAAAAATACACTGTATGACTATACATATAATACACTAACCAAAACATTATCTATCCGGAATTAATAAACGAAAGAAATCTATGTTTACATGTCCAAAGGTCAAGACATTGAGATTAGCACGAAATGTGTGAAGTTTAAACAGAATGGTGTTGATCTCTGACTTTATGTGGGTATAATGGATTTTGTCTTTATGGCCATCAGCCATCGCCTCCCACAGTATCATAAAGTCAACAGATAGATATAATGCAGGGACTCATTGACTGACCTGTGGTCGCCTTTATAATGCAACATCTAGTCGGGTCAGAATGAAAGCATGGATGCATAAATTAAACATCCCTGGTAAATACATGCGACGTGGCAGCTTCAATGCAGCAATTGGTAACTTTTAAAACAGTCTCTGTCAAGTCCCCAAAGAGCACAAAAGCTGTCAAAAGTGTTAGTTTTTTTTATTTAATTTCTGTGACAAAACTGTCATGCCTTTTGAAAGACGTTTTGCAAAACTCTTAACAAAAAGTTTTTAATGTTTTTTTCCCATTAATTTTCTCCAGCTCAACCATTAAAAATAGTTCCGGTCCTTGATGCTGATTGGTCAATAGCTGCGCCTATTTACAACGTGGCCTGTTGAGTTACCATTGGTATCACTGCGCAGAGGTAAGTTTTACCCCTTCAGGGACTATATCTACTTTATCCTGTATGTTTCTATAAGATCTTATTATGTTATTGTTAGTAATGTTATTTTTCTCTTTATACT
>JBAJNP010013074.1:0-12566 GCA_036877545.1 Yasuhikotakia modesta | reverse complement strand
ATATATCATACATGTCTCATATATATCATATATCACCATTATAATAGTGATATATATCATATATGTCTCATATATATCATATATGTCACCATTATAATAGTGATATATCATTTGACCTGTCATGTGAGATTTCTCATCAAACGGTTCTTTTGACAAACGTAAAGAAAAATACAGTCACCTGCTATTGTATGTTTCAAACTGAGATGGTGACAGAGAGCCAGAGATATAAAAATATTGCAGCTTTAATGTTTTGTTTCATTCTGGTTTGGCGTAACATGTTTTGCGACGGATTTAAAGCGCTGGTTGTTGTGATCTTCAGGATGGAGAAGACCTGATGGATGAGTGTGTGCTGAAGTTCTACACGCAGCAGTGGGAGGATTACAGGTTCTCCAGTAAGGTTCTGAATGGGATCTGTGCGTACCTCAACCGTCATTGGGTCCGCAGAGAGTGTGACGAGGGCCGGAAGGGGATTTATGAAATCTACTCTGTAAGAGTTTGGTTTGCTGTACTGCCCGCTTTCAGTGTGTTGTGTGTGTTTATTTGAGAGCTCTTTCTGATTTACAGCTTGCTCTGGTGACATGGAGGGAATGTTTGTTCCGGCCGCTAAATAAGCAGGTGAGACCTGACATCTGATCTCATGTTGTGGAGGCGACTTTAAAGTTTTGGCAAGTTCACCCAAAATCAGTAAAAATTTTGTTCTCACAATGCCAGTGGACTCTTCTCAGTCTTCAAAAAGACACAAACATTTGCAGACTACTACATTTTTTGGGGGGTGAACTATTCTTTAAATACTAGAAATGCTAATGCAGTTTCTTCTGTTGACACCAGGTGACAAATGCTGTCCTGAAGCTGATTGAGAAAGAGAGACATGGAGAAACCATCAACACCAGGCTCATCAGTGGAGTGGTTCAGTCTTACGGTGTGACGTTAACACATGACTGGAATAGTTTCTCTGGTGTGTTAAGTTGTGTGTGTGTGTGTGTTGTAATGTATGACTCTGTGCTCTGCAGTGGAGTTGGGTCTGAATGAGGACGACGCGTTCGCCAAAGGTCCGACTCTGTCCGTGTATAAGGAATACTTTGAGACCCAGTTCCTGGCTGACACAGAACGCTTTTACACAAGGGAAAGCACAGAGTTCTTACAGCAAAATCCAGTTACTGAGTATATGAAGAAGGTGAGACCAAAAGAACCTAAAATGATTTAACATTGTCCTTCAAAAGTAAGAGGCAAACAATAAACAGGATATACTGCAGGACACAGGAGGTATGCAGCTATGATGCAGCAGTATCTTCATGTTCCTCAGGCTGAGGCTCGTCTCCTGGAGGAGCAGAGGAGGGTGCAGGTGTATCTTCATGAGAGCACTCAGGATGAGCTGGCCAGGAAGTGTGAGCAGGTTCTCATTGAGAAACACCTGGAGATCTTCCACACTGAGTTCCAGAACCTCTTAGACGCAGACAAGAATGAAGGTGTGATCGGATCGAATACTAAATCTGCCGCAAGTCCTTTATTGTTATTTTTTACTTTAATTCATTTGTGTTTCTGCAGATCTCGGTCGCATGTACAATCTGGTGTCGCGGATCACGGACGGATTGGGAGAGCTGAAGAAACTTCTAGAAACGCACATTTATAATCAAGGACTGGCTGCTATAGAGAAATGTGGAGAGTCTGCCCTCAACGTGAGTCTGTGTGGAGATGGTTCACAATACAGCAGGTTCTGGCCCAGAAATGACTGTAAAAATGACAAAAATGACAAACTCTGGAAGCAAAGAATATGATTGGTGCCTAAGAATATAACCTTTACTTAGAATTAAGTTGCTCAAATAAAACTATTTACGTTCAATACTTAAAGTGATAATATCAGCCCATCAGATTGGATCTTGTCATTTTGTGTGTAATTTGCCTCAGATTGTCTTTGTTCTTGTGTTTCAGACATCAGTGAACTTCTGTGATTGTTTCTGTTTTCTTCCAGGACCCCAAAATGTATGTCCAGACTATTCTAGATGTGCATAAGAAGTACAATGCGTTGGTGATGTCAGCATTCAACAATGATGCTGGTTTTGTGGCTGCTCTGGACAAGGTATTTCATACAATTATTAATGATGTAATGGATGGAAAAAATGAAAGAACACAAAAAGGAATCTGTGTTCTTCTCTTAAGGCATGTGGACGTTTCATTAACAACAATGCTGTTACCAAGATGGTTCAGTCTTCGAGCAAATCTCCTGAACTGCTGGCCAGATACTGCGACTCGCTGCTCAAGAAAAGGTGTGTGCTTGCAGAACACTTTTGAATAATTGACATACGGGGCTATGTCTGTGTTTGATGAATTATATAATAATAATGTGGATGTATGTTAAACCCTGTGCTGAGGTAATCCAAGATCTGCCCTGTTTTCAGCTCCAAAAACCCAGAAGAAGCAGAGCTTGAAGACACACTCAATCAAGTGGTGCGTTTGACACGATCAGATGATCTGAGCCGAGATGCTTTTTTTGGTCTGTATTGATTTCTTACATTTGCAGATGGTGGTGTTCAAATACATTGAGGACAAAGATGTGTTCCAGAAGTTCTATGCGAAGATGCTGGCCAAACGTCTGGTCCATCAGAACAGTGCTAGTGATGATGCAGAAGCCAGCATGATCTCCAAACTGAAGGTGCAGCTGAGTTTTCCCTCCATCATTAACATTTGAAACAAACATCTTCAGAGCCACTCAGTTTTTACCTCAATGCTGTGAAGGAAATAATGGTGTGTAGCATATAGACGATTCAATCATCTCCAGGAGTGTTTCATGAACAATTATTCAGATGTTTTGTCATTGTGATAGTTGTTTAAATGTTTCTGTAGTTTTGGGTTTTGAAGCCCTCAGTGTCTGAATAACTGATGGCTGTTTTTTAGCAAGCGTGTGGCTTTGAGTACACGTCAAAACTGCAGCGAATGTTCCAGGACATTGGAGTGAGCAAAGACCTCAACGAACAGTTCAAGAAACATCTCACAAACTCTGAGCCTTTAGACTGTAAGAATGAGTCTCACCCTTCACAGCTGTCCTGCTCTACACGCGTCAGGTGTGCTTGATGTTGTGTGACGTCTCCTGTTGTGTTCTAGTGGATTTCAGTATCCAGGTGCTGAGCTCGGGTTCCTGGCCCTTTCAGCAGTCCTGTACATTTGCCCTGCCCTCAGAGGTACACAAACCTCATCTGATCCTGTATTGAATCTTCACAGTTTTCCTGAAACCTCCTTCATTGTGATTCATTTTTATCTGACACAGTTGGAGAGGAGCTACCAAAGGTTCACCGCCTTCTACGCCAGCAGACACAGTGGTCGCAAGCTCACCTGGCTTTATCACCTGTCCAAAGGAGAGCTGGTCACCAACTGCTTCAAAAACCGCTACACCTTGCAGGTAAATGTGATGACTTAATAAATCTTGTGTATTTTAGCCATCCACTTTAGAACATGTCTTCAGTATATTAATGCAGGATTTTAGGTTCCAATAGATTTTTTGGGAGACTAAAAATGTACGTACATAACTAACTAGAAGCGCACAAATGTGTCTTCAGGCCTCCACGTTCCAGATGGCCATTTTACTGCAGTACAACACAGAAGATGTTTATACAGTCCAGCAGCTGACTGACAGCACACAGATCAAAACAGTACGGGAACAGAATCTGAAGAATACTGTTAAATGTACAGGTTAAATGTTTTATTAAACTCACTTTTATACACTTTCAGGATATACTGGTGCAAGTTTTGCAAATATTATTGAAATCCAAGTTGCTGGTGAGTATCTTTATCCCTGATTTCACAGAACAGTTTCCAGTTAGCAGGACATCACAGTTGTCATTTGTTGATCGATTCTGTCCACATGTCGCTGCTCTCGTCACACAGGTTCTATTAGTGCATTTCCTACTATTAAAACGTGTTTCTTTAATGTGCTCTGAGACAGCTAACATCAGATCCAAACGTGCTTTTGCTCTTTCGACATTGTTTTAAGTTATGATTGAAGATAATGTTGCTATCAGGAAATGCATCAAGGGCGATCTGGTCACAGTGATGCTTCTGGGCTGTTGAGATGAACTTACAGTTATGTTCTGTTTGTGATCACAGGTTCTGGAGGATGAGAACGCAAATGTGGATGAAATGGAATTTAAATCCGACACTTTCATTAAACTCTTCCTGGGATATAAAAAGTGTGTCCACTGACATCATCTTCTCTGATCAACAACACTAAACTTCCCCATATTCATATGCCTAAAGAGAGAAAACAAGGCCTGTTTGTGAATAATAACCATCTTTTTATGAAGCTAAAGCTCACTGTAAAATACCTGAATAAATAAATACAATATTGACGACTGTTGATTTTCTGTCCAGTAAAAAGCTGCGAGTGAACATCAACGTGCCAATGAAGACAGAGCAGAAGCAGGAACAGGAAACAACTCACAAAAACATTGAGGAAGACAGAAAGCTCCTGATTCAGGTATCTGGTTCCCAGCATGCAGCTGTAAACAGAGCTGAACAATGACTGTGAACGTAGTTTAAAGTGTTGATGAGTAAACATCTCTCACAGGCGGCGATAGTAAGAATTATGAAGATGAGGAAAGTTCTGAAACACCAGCAGCTCCTGGCTGAAGTTCTGAACCAACTCTCATCCCGGTTCAAACCCAGAGTCCCTGTCATCAAGGTCAGTTGTTGAATGTCACTTTGAATCATGACACTGATGGTTCTTGTGTTGCGGTTGAAACAGCCGTGTGCTCTGTTGCAGAAGTGCATTGACATCCTGATAGAGAAGGAATATCTGGAGAGGGTGGATGGAGAGAAAGACACCTACAGCTATCTGGCCTAAACATGCCTTCTGTCCTTCATCTTGTCTGTTTTTCTCACACTCACTTTTTAATTGTTTCTCGGTGAATAAATATCATTTCTCTTGATGTTTGGCCTGTTTTGATGGGAATTTGAGCTCAGGAAGCAGAAGGAAGTGTGTGTGAGAACTGGACTGTACTGTTGTTTTGAAGCGACCCGGCCCGGATGGACAACACTGCATTTGTACATACAAAAAGATCTCAGATTTTAAAAATACAACAATACACGGGTTTTAAAAGCAGAAATGAACCCTTCATGTGAAGCATGCTATTACATATCAGCATTGAAATGAATAAAAGCGTTAAAAATCTAAAGATGCTGGAAATAAAGTAGGAAAGGAGGATAATAGGAAAAAAGGTGCAATTTTAGGTGCACATGCCCTAAGTGTCAAGAGTTGGACTGGTTTGTGCTCAGATGTGTTTCCTGCTACCAGAACGTTTGTATAGTGTGGTTCACTTTTTTAAATGTGTTGAATAAAGAATTAAACGTGTATGTGTTTCTGATGCTGTAGTTACTGTTTTAATGTCCTGTAACTAAACGCTCTGCCTGCACGTGTTCATTCTTCAGTGTATTTGATATAACGCTGCGTCCCTATCACAGCATTTTGTGTTATTATTGCTCGAGGTGAAACCATTCAGCCACGAAGAGCTTCATTCAGCAGCTCCTGAACCTTCATGATGTTCTTCATGAACAGCTCGTAACGCAGAACGGAGCTTTTCCCTGTTATAATGGGCTCGTAAGTAACTAAAGTTTAATGTGACCGCAGTAACATTTTGCTACAAACATTGTGCTGAAACCTGTGGAAATGCGTGCGGGTGCCAAACCAGAACCAGCACCGGTACCAGCACCGGTACCAGCACCAGCACAGCCCTGGTGGAAAAGAGGTATAAGTGTCCATTTGTTTCAGCATCGTGTGGCACTTAAACAACAGCAACAAGTGGATGTTTTTGTTTATTGCTGACATCTTGACATGAATGATCAGTTTGCTAAAAAAACAAATGTGATCAGATGAATTTGGCGTCGGTACAGATGAATCAACATTTACAGGAGAAAGACGGACACGGATCAGTGCAGCGCAGTTTTATGGACGTGACGTCTGCGTCTGTCCCTTTTTTGTCTTTTTCCAAAATACATTCATTGTGTGCACATTAAATACAAATGTACACATTTTAGACTTTTTTACAAGATAACAATGTGTACAAAGTCTGTGTCCTGCTGCACCGAGTTGATCATTTTTTATTAAAGCTTCTTCATCGACATGGTCTGCATTTAATTTCATACAAACCCATGTATAAAACCACGTGTATAACCCCCTCCCCTATTCAAACTGTAATGATATTTCCAAATATGAACCAGACCCTGTCAACAAATAAATAAATAGATTGATATTTTAATCCTAAACGTTATTTATATACTGTTATATGAAATCTAAACTAATAATACAAATAGTTATAATAACAATGAACAGGCGCTTTAACTGTGTCTTTAAATTAAACAGACAGTAGGATGCTGAGCTGTTATTTCTTTCAAAAGATAAAATGTTAAAGTCCAGACGTTTGCTGGAGAGCAGATGCGTTGTGTTGGTTATATCAGCTGTATAAATATTCACAATTCGCAATACAAAGTTTATACACAAGAAACGTAAAAATATAAACAACTGAGGAAAAGTTAAAACTATAATAGAGAATGAATAGGAATATTAAAGCACGAATTAGTGCATGGAAAGTGCTGGAAAACATTGCAGCAGACGTGACGTTCAGTGAGACGAACTGTAACGCGGCAGACGCAGACGTCACGTTGGGCAGACGCAGACGTCACGTTGGGCAGACGCAGACGTCACGTTGGGCAGACGCAGACGTCACGATCATTCAGAACGGGTCAGTCTGGATCAGTCATGAAGGGAAAATGCGCTGTAGTTTGTTCTCAGATGTATTGTGAGAATTCAATGGGAACAGCTGCCTTTGTGAGGAAAGACATTGAAATGCAATGTTGTTTGTATCAATAGATTGAGTCATTGCTCTTTAAAAGTACAATATGTGTTTTTAGTCATATTCAGAATTTAAAATTGTAAATATTCCCTCACAAATATTACTTGGTGTAAAAAAATTCTTTAAAACCTAAAAAACTTTAATGCAGAGTTTAAAAAAAATCTATTGTAGAACATGTTAGTGATGAAAGGTTATGATTGCAACATATTGTCCTTGTGTAACTCACAGCTACAGTTTAGGGTTATATGTCAATATGTCAGTTACATTTAGCAGATGCTTAAAAACACATTCACTGTTATATATCACAGTTTGTGCTCTGTGAGAAAACAGAAAAATAACAGGAATGTCTTGATATGATCTTTAAAGTCATTTTCAGTGTGCTGTTGTTTGATTAGTGAAACTAACACTTTTTTAGAACTTAGGTGAAGAAACTTCCTGCAGTGGAAACACAGAAACCAATGATGATGCTTTTAATTATCAAAGTTTCATAATAATGTCTCATTTTAGTTTGGCGATGATTCAATGATTCCAAATCAAATGTTAATGAAAGGCATTTGACACACAGCCTACAGTTAAGATCCATGTTCAAAAACGATATGATGCAGGTAATGTTTTCACTCTTATTTTCACTAATACACACTTGTAATCATCAGATGAAATAAAATTTGATCTTAGGCCACTATTCATCTGAGGGACAGTGATTCTGGTTGCAGGGAATAAACACACATTTCTTACTTCTGTAAATGATGGTTTTAATATTTGAAAATAATTTGAATAGTTTTTACAAAATTAAATCTTTATATTGCATTGTTTAGCAAGTTGCATTACATTCATTATCATGCAGCCCTAGTGTACAGTAAGCTAATGTCAGCCAATAGAAGCTCGAGCGGCACAGAATTTGTGCAGAAACTTTAAAAGCAATAAAATGAACCTGGAATAATAAATGATCTTTATTGATTAGTTCACATTAACACAATACATTAACTAATGCTGATCGATTTGTATTGTGGGTGTGGTTTGGTTTAGTTAACAGCTGTATATGGTTGACAATGGTACATGAGTCTTATATATGTACATATAATCTTTATCATCATCATCATCACTGTCATGGTCATTGACACAAACAAGACATTAAACACAAGTTCATCAAGAAAAATGTAAAAAACAAAAGGCAGTCAAAATAAGTTCTGTATGTGCTGAATGAGGCCTCAGCTGTCAGTCTGCTGCTGCATTCTGTCAAACCCTGATGGCTGCCCAACAGACCTGAGAACAGCAAAGCATTCTGGGACGCCTCTTTCAGAGCTGAAGCAGTGCAGGCTGAAGGTGTCGGGGTCAACAGCAGTACATCTCACATGGATTTCTGCCTATAGTGAAGGGTCAGATCTCCACCAGTCTTCCAGATAAAATGCTTAACAGTTCTGAGGTCCATGTTTGGATCCAAAGCCTACAAAAACAAGACAACAAAATTGTTCTACATGTGAGCCGCTTACTCATTAGGAATTTTCTATTTGTACATTATTAGTGCAAAAGTTATTACAACTTTTCATTTTTAAAAATTTGGGAGAGACTGCATGACAAAACAGATATGAATTTATCCTCGCTGGCATAAAATGTGCAGTGATTATTATTATGAAAGCTGCAGGGTAAGCTGAGGGTGAGATGAAGCTAAGGTAAGCTGAGGGTGAGATGAGGGTAAGATGAGGGTAAGATGAGGGTAAGGTAAGCTGAGGGTGAGATGAGGGTAAGCTGATCTGTTATGTACATGTTATCCTGTAATACTGCAGGTCTTACCTGATCCAGACACATCAGCTCAATCTTCTCTTCTGCCATCACTCCAACATCTTCCTCTTTCTCTGCCTCTCCTGGCTTCTCATTGGCTGAGGAGTTGGTGGTCTGTGACTCTGTGTCCAGGTTGATGATCTTCTCATAAACATGTTCCATGACCTTCCGCACCTGCAGCATGTCACTGGCAGACAGACGGTCTCTGAAACGAGAGCGTGACACACGTTTAAGTGATACTTCACACTCTTTCTGTTCATTTGCTAATGACCACCATGCACATGACAGCGAGTAACAGTTTTTAAATCGTACTTCTTCAGTGTTTTGGCCCCAGATGATGAATGAGGTTGCAGGTAAAATGGAATCTTGTTGAATTTTGGCATGTTTTTCTGTTGGGAAATAAACTGTCAATAACAGCAAACACATGATAGATGTGTGAACGACTGAGACATGTTAAGCACTTACATCTACAGTGATGTCAGTAACCCACTGAGGTACAGTTTCATTCAGTAACATGGACTCTGTCTCGCCCCCAGAATCACGGCACAACAGTCTAAATTAAAAAGAAACACGAGGTATGAAGACAACATGCATGCAGAGATGTGATGAGTTCAGCAGGCTGTTATTCTGACCTGAACAACGTTCTTCCACCTGTTTCACCAAAGATGACAGGTGTGTGTGGAGGAACCTGAAAATAACTGTTTCCCTTCTGGAGGCGACAATCTTGTTCCCCATTTTCTAGAAAAAGGAAAAAAAAATCAGCTGCCTATTTACAGTAAAGAACAAAAAACAGTTATTTAGAACACAAGACAGGTCATAACGTTCATAACAGTAACGTTTATAACAATGATTTAGTATTTAGGCTGTAAGGTCTGATTAGATGGGAAATGTAAAAACTTGCAACTATATGTTTCAAACAGAAATGTCAGTAGAGAGGCAACAGCTTTAAAATAATCCCAGAATGCATTGCAGCAAGAATAGCACACATTTATAAACAAAAACAGTAAAACAGAGTTGAGGGAAATAAAATGTAACTTTTGAACTGAACAGTACAACTGAACGGTACACTGAAAACACGTGTGTACCGTGATTGAGCTCGTTCTCCTCTTCATCCATCGGGTTTATGTGAGTTCTGGGCCAGAACTCCAGCAAGGCCTGCAGAAGAAGCCCACCCAGATTTACTGCAACACAGACACACACACACATTCACTTTCTGAACTATTTTTTGCATTAAAAATGTCAATTTTTTTGCATTAAAAAAACTAAAATTTACACCTGCTAATATTATTATTATTATATCATTATATTATTAAGTATGATTACTTATTATTAATGTTATTTATTAACAGATATTCATCTTACTTTCATACTTTTAGTTTCAACTGTTAGGTCATGCTCACACACACATTGTTTGACAAACATTGTTTCAAGTGTTGTGGAAATGATTCAGTTATCAGTTATTCAGCAGATCTGTTAGAAAAGAACTAACAATGATTATACCCTAATGGTGCAGTAAAATCTTCACACGAGAAAGAAACAACAGGAACTTACGTTTTGGATCAGAACCATCTGGACTCGTGAAACCAGCATCTTTAGCCGACACCCAGGCTGCGAAGC
This sequence comes from Yasuhikotakia modesta, assembly GCA_036877545.1. NCBI lineage: Eukaryota > Metazoa > Chordata > Actinopteri > Cypriniformes > Botiidae > Yasuhikotakia > Yasuhikotakia modesta. The sequence goes on along the minus strand of JBAJNP010013074.1, from coordinate 2,331 downwards.
AATCGCTTACCTCCAGAGTAATAGTCAACATCTAAAGAAAAGCAAAATAAAAATGTGCTCTCTTTCTTTCTCACTGTCATCCTAATCAGCCTAGAATCTCTTACACTCACCCCTGTTTTAAGATCTACAGAAAACCAGTTTGGCACATAGACCATCTTAAACCTCTTTCTCACTTCCTCATCAAAGTCCACTTTACCCAGATCGTCCCCCTTACACGCCTGCAACACATGCATCAGCAGCTCAGATGCACACACTCAGAACACTGCGTGTGCTGCAACCCGCCATGTTCTGTTCTGACCTTCAGGATGTCCCAAAATGCAACGCTGTTATCTGTGTCTTTGGTGAGGATGTGCCGTTTGTCATTGAGAATGTGACAATGAACAATGCTGGTACCTCCTGAAAACATCAACAGTCTGAGATCAACCACAGAGAATGAAAGAGCTACATCTAACATTTCATCTGCAATGAAAGGGAGGAAAACATTCTCCTTTTTATTCAATTAGACAGATAACTCTTTAGTTGTAAGAGATAAATGTAGTGAAGAACTTTCTGAAGCTTTTTGACTCGTCTTACATTAACGGTTAAAGCAGATCTTTCTAATGAATACTAAAGCAGATCTTCTGATCTTCAGCTCCAGTCCTGCACAAACTCACCTGAACAAGCTAATAATGGTCTTCACGATTAGCAGGAAGTTACAGGCAGGTGAGTTTGATCTGGGATGGAGCTGAACTTCTACAGAACCCACATGCAGATCTGATACTATCAATTCCCGGGTCATATATGCGTTTACCTTTGATGACCTGCTCTGGCTGTGTACACAGAGGAGTTAAAGGGGCACTGCAGTCATTGTCATAATCCCCTGATGTTCTGAAGTTATGCATTCCTTTCAGAGACTGACAATAACAGGTATACATCAGCTGCTTTTTCCCATTTACATTTAAAGGTTTAGTTCTTAAAAACTATTGTGGCTGATAGAGAAATCGTGTTCCTCACCCACTTGTTGACAGATGATTTGGTTGTGGCGACCCATATGGCTTGAGGAGGATCCGCGGATCTGTCCAGTTCCAGCTGCAGGAGGTGAAGAGGAAAAATCAGAGAAGTTCTGGGGGAGACGCTCTAGTTTTGTTCTCATGCTCTGACTCACCCTCAGAACCGGAGCGCTTTCTTCACACACCAGAACCCGTGCGTCAGGGTTCCGCAGGTCAGTGCAGTAGATCTTTCTGTCCCTCCCGCCGGAGTAGATGTGTGTGAAGGCCTCATTCACCTGCATGGTCCACACACCCTCCTCATGGACCCGGTATGTGGCGATGCATCGCTGCTGGCCGAGAGACCACAGCCGTATCGTGCCATCTGAGCTCCCGGAAAGACACTACACAGGAATGGGTGATACCATAACAATAACTGAGTACAGTACAGTATTCTGTATGTGCAGTGAGATCTGTTGTTGAATCATTATGTTGCTATAATGTTTAGGTTAAAATAATTCATCCAATGCTATATTACATTACATCCTTTTACACATGAACTCTAAATGAAGATAAACCTCAGAAAGATGAAGATTGTTTGGCATGAGAACATGTATACAGTATCTCTACAGTGTGATGAGATGCTGTAAAATGATGGGAAACAGAGCAGTGCGTCTAACAGATAACATTCAGCAGGACTTCTGATCACCTGGGTTCCGTCTCTGTTTAACAATAAAGATTTGACATTGTCTGCGTGACCTTTCAGCTTCATTAATTTGGCACATGTTCGTGGATCCCAGACTCTCAAAACCTGATACAAAACACAAATATGACACAAAAATGATCCTTTAACAAACAAAACCCTTTTCTTTTCAAGCTGCAATCACTTCAGCATCAGTGACGTTTTCCTCAGACGGAAACAAAAACCTTCTCTGTGGACCCGGAGATGATAACGGTTCCTGTTTGGTTCATTGCTAAACTGTAGATGGAGTCCTTATTTCCACTCAGTGAAGAAGCTGGAAGAAATGACAGATACAGTCAACACTCACTTCAGGGCTGTACGTTTTTTCATTACAGTGACTTTGAAGCAAGACTCAGAGGTCATGAAACTGAATGTTGACTCACTCGTGACTGTGTTATTGGAGGCAGTCAGAGCTGTTAGTGTGTTTACATCCCACAGGAAGATCTGCCTGTCCAGCCCGGCCGAAGCCACCTGCTCTTTGTCCTTAGCATACGCTAAAGCTTTGACATAGTCCTGAAGGGAAAATCATAACCATCTTTATCATCAGCCACATACTGCACACAAACACTGCAGCAGCTTTAACAAAAACACAAGCTTTTCTCTGATTGGCTGGATTCCACAAAA
>JBAJNP010013072.1:0-12568 GCA_036877545.1 Yasuhikotakia modesta | reverse complement strand
TCTCTCTCTCTCTCTCTCTCTCTCTCTCTCTCTCTCTCTCTCCCTCCAGTGATGGCCTGTCTGCTGCACCAGCACTGCCCATAGGCCACACACACACATACACACACACACACACCTTTAACCTCGTTTTCCAGCACTGTCCGTACACACAAACACACACGCAACCATGTACAGTGTGGAGGATCTGCTGATATCTCATGGATACAAACTGCCCAGGAGTGGCCCCGCCCCGTCCGCTTCCTCAGCGCCTTTTGACAATCGAAACAACGAATGTCGCCGTGACAATGTAGAGAACCGGCCTGCGGGTGGTGCTGGTGGTGCGGTTGGTGCTCTGAATGGATTCGGGACAGCGGAGGGAGGAGCGGACGGCAGGACGGAAGCAGGAACCGGGGGGTACCGGGCGGCGCCGGTGAAGGCGTATCCAGAAAACAACAACAACATTAACGAGGGCCATGAAAGAATTCCGAGGAGGTTGGAGGTTCCTGTTCCGTTCCTTGCAGACCTGCAACCTCTGGGTGATTCTCTAGCTACAGACAGCGGGTAAGTGAGGGTCATTATGATGTCATAATGCTTTAAGTTTGTTAAATCAGTTTAAAGGCAGGGTAGGTGGTTTTGTCTTAAATATATTTATGTTTGTATCTTCTGTGGAAGGTCAGAGTGCTATAGTTATTATTGCTAGCCTCTCAGAAACTGCCTTACCTAATTTTAAATGAAACAAAGATATATTTAAAAACTCAAATTATATAACCAGCATATGCTTCATATTCTTTCTGCAAAAAACAACTTCTGAAAGTAAACAGAAATGTTTCATTGTTGCAGTACATTAAAAATCTGCTGTTGCTGCGGGTGTTCCAGGCTGACTCATCTTCTCACATTAGTTTGCTATGAGAGCTGCACGGCTGCTACATCAGCGCATGTGCATGCACACACTCATGCACACACACTCATGCACACACACATGCACACACACATGCACACACACTCATGCACACACACTCATGCACACACACATGCACACACACTCATGCACACACACATGCACACACACATGCACACACTCATGCACACACACTCATGCACACACTCATGCACACACACATGCACACACACTCATGCACACACACATGCACACACACATTCATGCACACACACATGCACACACACACACATGCACACACACACATGCAAATAACATTTGTGTATCAGCCTGAAACATGTATGCATGACTTTATAAAGTATTAAAATAAGTTATTTCAGCAAACCATTGCAGTGTGTTTCTCAGCAGTATTTTGATCATATTCCATATATTTTACAGTATTTTTTAAAATCATTTTCATAAATTTTTTATTGATTCCATTTATGTGATTTAAGTTTAAGTGTGAGCCATATTTAAAGACATTGTGATGAAAATGTTTGCCACAGAAAAATATTTTATGATTAAAAATCATTTGTTGATCGATTGTCACTGACATTCATAGAGAAACATCAGTGTTAAAGGAACAACAGATGCCTTTAAAAAGAACATTCAGAAGTTGTAGATTGTGTTTTTTACATGTAACAATTCAGGGTCTGCCTTTATTAATGATCTTTATTTGTCTGTGTTTGTAGGTTCTATGATGCTCCCAGCCTGACGTTCTCTGAACATGCAGATGAGAGAGACATTTCATTCTGGAGAAGGAGGGCACAGGACTTTAGTGCGCTGTTGGACTATGCTGATCCCAGGGAACTTAGAGTGTCTGGAGGATTGTGGCGAGGCCCAGTGCTAGCTGTTGAGGAACTGAGAGCTGAAAGGCCACTTGCACGGTGGGAGGAAGGACCATGGATACGGGAACCAATAGACTCCGGCCCAGAGACTTTGCGTGTGACTGGGGAACGGAAATGCCAAAGCCTTGGTACAGAGGAATGGCGCCCTGCAGTGGGCTTGGGCCGGCAGCTGTCAGATGGGGAGGCTGAACATTGGTCTCAGGAGCAGCAACATCGCCTTCGGCCAGCGGAGGGCAGTGTGTCCGCAACAGTTCGAGCCAAGTCCCAGTCCCTCCCAAGAGTCCTTTCCCCCGAGGATCCACACTATGGAGAACTGCCTCAAACTGGTGCCCCTAACCAGCCCCCCACGCAAAGAAGCAGCAGCTCTGCTCCATACGGTCGATACCACAGCGAGTGGCCAGCAGGGGAGAGGTGGAGCGGACAGACACAGAGTCATGGCTCTGCTGCAGTTGTACCAAAGCCACGGTTCAGCCGGCCCGTCAAACCTCCTTCTTATGAGACTCACCAGCAAAACAGGGGGAGCTGGGAAACGCTGTCGTCTGAACCTGTGTCCAAACCCAGAGACCGCTCAGTGTGCTTCTCTCAGAATTTTGAACCGCTCAGAGACAGGTCTGGTTGTTACTCTCAGAGTGCTGAGCCCCTAAGAGATCGATCCATTTGCTTTTCACAAAGTGCAGAACCACTCAGAGACCGCCTGCTAAGCCACTCTCAAAGTGCAGAACCACTAAGAGACCGATTTGTCAGTCATTCACAAAGTGCAGAACTGCTGCGAGATCGCTTTTTCACCCATTCTCATAGTGCTGACCTATTAAGGGACCGATCACTTTGTTACTCTCAGAGCTCAGAACTGCTCAGAGACAGGTCCATTTGTTACTCACAAAGTGCAGAACTTCTAAGACCAGAAGCATATAGGGCAGATCTGTTTTACCATGAACTGACTGGCATGGAGCCGCCTGGTTACATCCCTCCGCCCTCCTACAGGAGATTCCTGCCACCCAGGAGTGGACAGAACTATCGTGCAGATTCTGCTCTTGTTCGATGGAAGCGTGAGCCTGTAAGTGCTGAGATGGGCCAGTGGTTTTCCAGGGCTTCAGGATTGTCGTGGTCAGAACGGCGTGAGGACCGTAGCATGGCGGTGGTTCCGAGAAGGCCAATGCATCCAGGGCCTGTTGTACCAAGCCGTCCAGGACTCGTCCAGTATGTTCCTATTGATGACCCGCGTATCAGGCACGTCTCAGGGGGACCCTGTGGAAACTCTCTCACAGATGCGGACAAGATCCGACACGTTAACAAAGAGCTTCCTTGCGCTGCATCTTTAGGACAATCCACACATGATAGTGCCTTTCTCCCTTCACAGGGACAGAGTCTTAGCATGGACACTAACAAACCACCTCTCACCGAACAGGAGAACGCTAACCGCTGGCACAAAGGCTTAAACAAAGGCAGTGACAGCGCAGCCCCTGATCAGAGCTGTGTTAAGTACCCCGCAGCCTTTCAGGTCAGACCCCTGCAGCCAATCATTAAAACTGAAAGAGGAACAGACCAGCAGAATAAAGCAGAAAGAGTTGCAGACCAGATCAAAATTGAGAAAATAACAGAGCAGGTCAAAGTAGAAAGAGGTGGAGAACAGGTAAGAGCAGATCAAGTCAAGGTAACTGAACAGGTGAAAACAGATCGAGTTACAGAGCAGATCAAACTGGAAAAGCCAACTGATCAAGTCAAGTCAGACAGATTTACAGACAAGCAAATAAAAGTAGAAAGATTAACAGACCATATACAAGTAGACAGAATCCCAGATCAGGTCAAGGCTGACAGATATACAGACAAACCAATTAAGCCTGAAATCAAAGCAGAGAAAATGCCTGAAAAGCCTGTAAAAGCAGACAGAATTTCAGACAAGCAAAGTAAAGCTGAAAGACTTCTAGAAAAGCACTTGAAGATAGATAGAATTCTAGAAAAGCAACTTAAAGCAGATAAAATGTTGGAAAAACAGAGTAAATCTGACAAATTTGGTGACAAGTTGAACAAAGGTGACAAGCAGGCAAAAGCAGACAGCAGTACAGACCAGATAAAGGCTGAGAAGTCTGGAAAAGCTGACAAGCCCATAGATAAAGGTTCCTCTGAGAGTGTTTCCACTGTAAAGACAGAACCAGTCCAAGAACCAGAGAAAAAGAGTGTGAAAAAGAAACTTAGTGAAACTATTTTCTGCCTTGTGTCTGTTCCACTTTCTCAGTCCAGTGCAAAATCCAGAGATCAAAACAACAATGAAGAGAAAGAACCAGATTCTCCCCCAATTCCCCCTCCTCCACCACCAAGCTCCTCCAGTGAGAACAGCAACACACTCAGTTCTTTGCCAAACCAAAGCCTCAAAAGCACATCCACCACCTCTACTGATTTGGAGCTGCAAGCACTCACATTAGGAAGTGGATGCAGTAGCATAGCTACAAGGAGATCTCACCGCAGAAGAAGCTCACGCTCCAGGATCATTAAACCAAACCCACATGATGAGCTCAGACGGTATTCTGGGGCTTGGCCTGGTGACCAATACCGTGATCAGGAGACCCAGACAAGTCCTGAGCCCACAAAGAGTAATGCAGACCCAGGTCCTACAAACACAGAAGCACAAGATGCTCCTGCTGCCCCAGAGGTACCAGCTCCTGCTGAGAGTACAACAGTGGCTCCAGGGGCTGCCCCAGGGCCCCTTGGGGCCCCATCAGTTTCATCGATTTCATCAATTTCATCAGCTCCACCAGCTACAGCAGCTCCATCAGCTTCAGGAACATCTGACCCCAGCACCCCTTATGGTTATCCTATGAAAGGACAGAAAAGCCTAAAACCATCCAGCAACAGCGCATTTTCACGCACAGGTACTTTTTCCAAGAGCACAGGTTCTCACAGACCTCCCCTACATCCACCATCACATCCTCCTCCACCACCTCCAACCCAGCCTCCATCTCAACCTCCACCTCCCCCACCAACACAGCCCCCAAATCAATCCCCACCATCAGAACAGAATGAAGGGGCAATGTCAGCCACAGGCCCAAACCCAGATACGTTTGGTCAGTTCTTGTTGAAGCCAGTGAGTCGACGACCATGGGATGCTATTGAGGAGCTTGAAACCATCAATAAAGAGGTGCAAGATCAAGCAGGCAAGCGGCCAAGTGTGGACCAGTGCATTGAGGATCTTAATGAGGCCTACAAAGATATAATGGAGCTCAGCACTGCCAGCAATAACCTTCCTAACCCTCCAAACCGCTCCTCCATGCAAATTCCTGACCGTATCAAATCCAGGCTGTCTACAGATCCACTTGGAATTCCTGCAACCACACTTCGGCCCAGCTTGGTGCCTGGAAGTGACCCAGAATATAGAGAGGTGAAGAGTGCCTTTTCCAGACCATCAACTGGGAAGAGTGTGAGCTTCAGCAAACAGCTAAGAGAGGAGATCTGTCCTGCTCCTCCTCCTCCAGAACCAGGTTTCAGAGATTACAAAACAGTCATGTCTCAGATAACACAACGCAAAGCCTGCAGATCAGTGAAACTGGAAATGATAGCATCTAAAGAGAGTCAAAGAGATGATGATTTGGCTGCACACACATCCTCCACCTCTTCTATGGGAGCTGAGATCCCATGGGCAGACAAACAGCCCATGCAAGATGCCTCCACTCTAACCAGTCCTCCAGATTATGAGCACATCTGTCAAACTCTCCAAATGGCACGTGAATCTGGAGCTGTTAGCAGAGCTTCTGTCAAATCCAAACCAGGAAGTGCCATGAGCATCGAAACCCCTCAGCATGTTCCCATATCTGGTAGGCCTCACATAGATTCAGAGCAGCCATGTTGTTCTTCAGCATTAGAGGGGAGACAGGAACCACTCTCTTTACTCAGAGAAGACAGAAGCTTGGGCTTTAGGAGGGTAGCAAGCCAGTCTAACAGATTCCTTAATAATAGGGGTGTACTTTGTAGCATTGCAACTGGAAAACCTGCTGGAGACAAAGCAGCTTTAGAGGCTAATCCAGACGTTCCTGCTGACTGGCAGATGCAGCTATCATTAGCTGAGAAGCATATTGCTACTCTGATTACAGGAGAGAGTTCAGCAGAACATCATAATGAATCTAAAACAGTTAATAGTGATAAAGACATTCCTGGCAGTGAGTCAGTTAAGAATGAAGCAAGCAAAGTTTTAGAGACCAATGTGAAAGATGATCTTGCAGCTGCTGAGCACAAGCCTTTAGAAGTAGAAGAGAAAGAAACAGAGCAAACTGAGAGAATTGAAAGTGAGCAACCTAAAAAGACAGAGGAATGTGGAGCAGAGGACACCTGTAAGGAGAAGACACAAACAGAGCAAGTAAAATGTGATCAGAAAGATCCCAAGACTGAAGAAACAGAACAAAAGACCAGTCAGACCACTGAGGCAAAGAAAGAACAAAATGTAACTTTGAGGGCAAATAAGGCTGCTATGTGGACCCATTCAGGTCTGGATCCAGAGTTACGACCAGAATTTCCACCAGAACACCTTCCCCTTTCTGTCTTACCCTCCACTAATCGTAGATTGTCTCTAGGGCTGGATTGGGAGAAAAGTGGGTGGGAGGGAGAAAGTTTAGGCCAGGGTGGTTTCTGGTCCAAAGAGAGGCGATCTCTTGATGCTGAGCAATGGGGTATTGGTGGGGAAAGGTGGGGTTTAGATAGTGACAGACAAGAAGGAGGCAATGAAAAACGTGGTCTGGGGGGTTGGCGTGGGTGTGGCATAGACAGTAGAGGCACAGATGATTCAGACTGGGAGATGAATAGTAATAAAGAAGCTGGTGACAAAAAAGAGGCTTTAGAAGAGAAAGAGCTTAGCCTCTGTGAAGATCATAGCAGTACAGTTTCTAGCACAGATAAAGTGCAGCATAAACAAGATGCTGCCAGTGAAATCAGTGATCAGGGGCAGGGAAAAAGTCCAGATGAAAGTCAGGTTTCAAGTGTAGAGAGACGGAGTCGTGGACTTTCCCAAAGAATAGAATCTCTTTTTATAGCTCCACCTGGGCATGGCTCAGAAGAGAGGCTTGCCCGCATGAGGGAGGTGGACACACTCTCAAGAATTAGACGTCTGAGCCTCCGTAGCTCAGACTCGTGGGATGGACTGCAGGGTGTAGCGAGGTGGGGAGAGTTTGGGAATGAGGAAGACAGCTCCCTTACTGCACCACAGGAACCATCAAACGTTGCGAAGGAAGATTCTCTTCCTGCTGTTATCCATGAACCTACAGAATCTACAAATGATCAGAAAACTCTAAAAGGTAAGAAAAATATGTATTTGATAGTGTCATTTGCTGTGTTGTCTTATGTCATGCACAAAAACTTATGTTGTTCACCTTTAAGTTTTCTTCAAGAGATCATTATTTAAACTCTCGCAGCAGGGCAGTGATCACAAATACAAGACTACATGGCTCAAGGTAAAAAAGATGAATGTCCCCCAAAGGTCTATTTGAAATTCTTTAAACCAGTTTAAAACAGCCAATGTCTTCTGACTAACTTAGCTTCTTTTAGCACTGCTTTTGTCTTCAAGAAATGATCAATGTTGAATAATTTAAGACAAATTAACATTTAAGCTTCAATTCATAACTTTTGTCTCTTTACCATCATCACTGTTCTCTAAAATTGCAGGCTACTTGTGTTCTTGAAATGCAATGTTTGGTATTTGAGTTCTTTCTGATAGTTGAGGCTTTGCTGAACTTGCAACAGAACTTGTTTATGCAAACCCAGTTTAGTGCTTGTGCTGTATGGCCAGCAGATGGAGCCCCGCTTTTAAAGTTTCCCTGCAAGACTGGACCCCAAAATGCAGTTTAACTCCATCATTCCATCTCATTCTAATGTTTATTATGTGTTTTTTATGTGCACCTTTAAAGACTAATAAACTGTTTGTGTTTGTTTTTATTAGCAGAAACTTTGTTCTTTCCTGATGTTTTTTGGTCTGTTTTCATCATCAGAGTCCCAAGAGCCCAGCCAGGCAGAGAGGTCGTAGCTGAACCCTAGAGGTCATCCAACTATGGGCCAGCCTCCAACACTGTGACCTGGCTGACTGCTAAATGCCTTCATCCTCATATGCTACTGAAACGTTCTCAGACATTGACTCGCACACACATACAAACACACGTCTAACGTTAGACACAAAACGTTTTGCAGAACACTCGTACTCATTCCTACATGTCTTGCGTAAACAGACAAACAGACACGCCAATCCTCATTCTCATGTATGCAAACACTGAGATGCATCCAGAACATCTGAACACTTCTCCACACTGAGACATCTGAAAAGGCCTTCTACTCCGACGAGAGCATTGTGTGTCACCTCCACACCACTCTGTTCCAGCGCCGCTGGCTTTCAAAGTGTTGCTGTTTCACTGCCAGAAGGAGGCAAGTTTCCAACAATGCCCCCCAATGCCTAACCCTAACCCCCCTTCATGTTACTGTTGTCATCATTCCTTGTGTTTTGTCACCTCTCACTGTTTACCGTTTTCTCCACAGCGAAGTCTGTAAGAGTCAGTTTGATGAATATCAATTGGTGCGTTATTCCACATTGTGTTACCAAGAAAAAAACTTCTGTCTTTTATATAAAACTACAGACTGTTTAAAAGGTTTAAAACCAGCTACAATCAACTCCATAACCCTAAATACTGTTCTTTAAATATTAGCATGTTCTTCATCAGACAGTTGTTCCTGCACACCAATGTTGTGGGAATATCCTGCAACGTGGATGTTTGTGTAAGTCCTCTTCATTCATTTAATATCATGCTGTCACTGTCATTTGCTAATGGTTAGCAAAGCTAAGTGATTAGCTTTGATCTTTACACACCTTAACTCATAAATCCTTATTATAAATCCTTATTGCTTTGCTCGTATTGCTGAGCAGACACAATGTTTATATCCACCCCAGCTAACAGCTTCAGGTTGAAGAAATGTTTCCATTAAGTGTCTAAAACCTAATGGAAAATTTCCAAGAACAGTCAAAACGTGCAGTTTTTTAAATGTTGTATAAACATTATTGCTGGTTGTATAAATGTTTTTCAAACCTTTTTAATTCTGTAATATTTTAAAATGTTCCACTATGACATACAACCTTAAAAAAAGTTCTACTAATGCAAGAACATTAAGAGAACTTTAGCCAACATTCTGAGAACGTTCCCTGTTAGCTGGGGCACGTGTCTGTTAGTTTCTCTGTGCTCTTTAATGTTCACTGCAACCATTTCTGTCATTAAGCTAAACATCACGCTAACACTGTGTTCTGAGTGGACTAACACAACAAATTCCCTGTGCAAAGTAATATTTGTTCTGTCATCTCCACAAGCAGTTAAAACATCAAACCTATCAGGTGCAACCAAGTTAAATGTTGGTTTGTTAGTTAACTTGGAAGAGTTTGTTGTTTGGTTATCTGGAACACAGTGAAATAACCTCACCTATGTACTAGCAGTACCTTAACCCATTGAATCCACCCCATGCATTAAGAACTAACCTGCGGGGCAGCCTCTACTCCTAACTCAATCTGGCCCAGTGCTTGACAACATCATGGATCTGTTGTTGTTTGTTGGAACATGTGGTTTGCTTGTGGAGTGCTTTGGGGGGGTCTCCCCCTCTGTCCAATGTGTTCAGTTTCAGCAGACATGAATGTTTTGTAAGTGCTTTTTAAATTTTGGTATCTGTTTGTTTTCACGTTACCAAAAGCGGTCCGGCCGACCTCTGAGAACTCATGAGACTCGTGAGTTCAGTTTTGTTCAAATTAATGTTTCCTTTTCTTCATGTTTGTGTCTGAGCTGTTCTGCTCAGTGGCTATGAACTGTTTTCATTTTCCAATGATCACAGGAACCGTTTCACTCTTGGTTTGAACCCATAAAACTGTTCAGCACACTGTAACACACCTGAGAGCAGAGAACCCTTACAGTACCATTGGTTCCAATCAGAGATGTCTGCAGGTCAAACGGAGACCTGGGTTAAAGGAGTGTTTCAGTATTTGATGTATCAACGTTAAAAAGCACCTTGTTAACATATTTTTATCGCGATTGGACTCAAGAGAATTTTTAGCTATGGAGTGGCCTTTCTGAAACACCAGTAACGATAAGCCTAAAAATGAGTTACTTAGGAAACACCACCAAAATGTTTGATATCTTAAGTGTCAAAATGTACATCATGTTTTGAATGTTTGTCTGATATATCAAATACCTTAAATGATGTTTTATGACCCAGGTTTCATCCAGGTGTGATTTTGAATTAGGAAACTATTTTCATGCGACGTAGACTTTTAAAACAGGGTCCAGATAGGAACACAATGACACGTTAGCGACTGTAAAGTTGCGTGTCTATGCCCTAAACCCCCAGGTAACTTCAGGAAGCAATAAATGCTCACGAGTGTTTTAATGAACAAGCTAAACGTGTACAGATAACTCTAATGGTAAAACATAGCTGTCAGATTTAGATATATAACAAATTTGGATTAGATTAGGTGAGAGATACTATATGGTAATGTGTGGTTGGTATGGAACAATTTTGCTAATTTTAGGAACAGAACTGTTAAAGAAACGTTTGTTACGGATTGGAGAGATGTGATACCTTATGACATCATAGTGCATGAAAGCTTGAGCAGTATTGTTCAACGCAAAAGCTCATTGGCTGTAGAAAGTCTTGGAAACAGGAAGTTCATCTAAATGTCACTCATAAAAGAGCATTTAAGTCATGTGTGAGAGTGTCCATGTTTTTGTGTCAGTTTTCGCTCGCTTGTCATTTTGCCGTCCATGTTATTTAAAAAAAGGCATTTCACTGAATACTTATTTTTGTTATCATTGAAATTAACCAGTCTGCATAATGTATAAAAAAAGTATATTTTAAATATTTTAAAAGATATTTTGTATTATGTAACCATAATGATTCATTTCTTCGCTCTTGTATTAAGTTGCCAGTGTTACGTTGCTGTATAGAATAAGTAAAGTATATAATTTTTTAGTGCTTAAAGACAAAAAGAAAACAAGAAAAAAGTTGGGCAAATTAACTTGAATGTTTTTGAACCCTGGATTGACAGGACTCATTGTAAACATTGAATGAGAATGAATTATGCTTTTTGAGTTTGTAGTAAATGCTGCGATTATATAAAAAGGCCCACATTTGATATTTGACTCTGTATAGCTGTAATAATTTATTCAATTTACATTAACAACAAATCAGACATGTAGTGGATTCAGTCCAGCTGTCTGGTAACTTACGGTACGTTACAAAAGTGCAACATTAGAAGTGACTTTGTTTGGTTTTATTTACATTCAGAGCTAAATGTGGCCTTATTATGTTTGAGCATTTGTATGTCTTCCATTCAGAATCATGTACTGTTATCATCACAAGCTCGTACCAACAGTTTTCTAGAAAGAAAAAGAAACCAATAAACAGACTCTAGATCACACAGCCAAATATTTCTTTCTTTCTTTGCATAAACGATAAGCTAACGTTTGACCTGAAGGATGATGTGTAGCACACACAGATCTAATCCCTTCTTTACTGAAAGGCCATAACTGTTATGATTTCAAGCTGTTTCCATGAACTATGTAGCAGTTTTGCCATTGTAGCATTCAGAGTTAAATGTGAAATAGCCACTGGATCATCCTGGTTTTACTTTTGTAACAGTCGTGATGATAAAACTGTATTTTAAAGCGCAAGCTGTTGCATTTTCATGCCAAGAGTGTCATAAGTTTCATTGTTGATGTTCATTTTTATCCTCTTTCTGGAAATCATGGTTTGCATTTGCATACATGTTTTTTTGGTTCCTTGTTTGTAAATGTTTTAAGCATTTGAAATGTACATATGTGACATATAAGGATGAAAAAAATATCAAATTTAATAAACATTTTCTACAATTTAATTCAACTGTGTTTGGTGTTTGTTTAACTGCCTTTATTGAAGTTTAAAGATGCAAACAGCCATTTATTTCTTTTAAAGCTCAGTTTAGTTTAGGACTTATTGTAAACATTGAATGAATATGAATTTTGCTAAGTTTTAAAAGTACAGTTTAATAAACGTTACAATGTTCTTAAATATGTGTCTAACACATAGAGGGTCACTCAGTTGCTTTAATTTTATACATGTGAAGCATTTATTCTCTGCTAATTATGTATTTAGCCTGAAAGTCAGAACTGTTTCATTTATAAAAGCACATAAATGATGAAGATAAAGGACTGAAGAGACGCAGATGTTCCCTCAATGTTCTACAGCATGTTTTTAGGTTTCATTCATAAAAGCTCTTCTGATTTGCTCATAAAACAACCTGCCAAGTTCTGATCCATTGATGTAAGTTTTGCCAACATTTGAGTCCAGCTGGCAGTTCAGTCTGGCTTGAGGAACGTGCTAAAGAAAATATTTTACACACTTTCTCAGATTCTCTTAAGCTGCTCTGTTGTTTTAAATGAATCCCATTAAAACAGTTTATTTAGCTGTGACAGGCTTTTATTTTAAAACCAGTCAATCTCTGATCAGCATGTACATATACATGCATCACAACAACCAGCTTCAGTCCTAAGTTAACATGAGTTGTACAGCCAGTCTGGTTTATCCAACCATAACATATAAGACAAATATGATTGAAGTTGTTTGTTGTTGGTGTTATTGTGCAGAAAGTTGCAGTCGGATCCATTTGAACAGTTTGTCCTGTAATTGTGTCCCGGCGGAAGTTCCGTGTTAATTGGCGGAACACCTGGAGTTTCGGTCCGATCGTTCGCAGCGGAAAACGGCCCGAACGTTCTCGTTACGTTCAGTTTAAAGGTAAGAACAGCGTTTGACACATGCATGTGTTTGA